>CAJUYH010001559.1:0-42939 GCA_910591685.1 Galerucella tenella
ATATATATATATATATATATATATATATATATATATGTGAGTATGTATATAGATCCGTCGCCCGAGGGTATACATTTTGGAAAGCGAGTCGTCAGAACTTGCGGTAACTAGTTTACACGGTGACATTGTCTTCGGCATTTTCCGCGTGAAGTGTTTTCCTCATGCTCAGAATTTGTTACACCTATATATATATATGTGTGTATATAAATGGAGAACAGAGTGAGATAAAGAGAGAAAGACAGAGAAAATGCCGAATTCTTGTGCGCTTTGCATTTATACTAAAGGGCTTATTGCAACTTTGTAAACGCCGATATACTAAATCAAACTGTTAGTATAATATACTTCGTAATTTAATATGGATGATGTGTATAAATAAACAGAAGAAGCGCCAAATGAATCGATTGTATTATTTAATTGCACGCTATTTAAATTTTTCTCTCACGATTTATTGAGAGTGCAATTTTTTTTTTGTAGGAGCTTATAAGATGTTTTAAATATTTGTTGTATACTCATCGCTTTCAGCTCGTCTACAATTTTTTTTTTTTTTTTTCGTTTTCAGAATGGCCATTGTTATTTTTCAATAGAGTGAAATAGACGGAGAGGAAAAAAAATTGATATCATTCATATCAAGGCTTTCAATTCCTCCCACTTTCATCTATTTATATATATATATATATATATATATAATGTGTGTGTATATATGTCTGCCTGTATGAACATGGTACTTCACTACGTGTACTAAGGCCAGTGAAGATTGTCGATAAATTTTAACCAGAAGGGAATCTTGCAACGCCTGTTAGAAAAGTTTTCATCGATGGAAAGTTTTTGAGGTTATTGAAACACAGAGAGAAAACTTTATTCGAAATTTTTCACTTTATCTATATATATATTGACGAATGATAGAAGATTATTGGCTTGGCAATTTTATATATAAATATTAAAAATTCTAACACACTAATACCCATTAATAATTTATATCTGATGCAAAATTATAAATTTTCATATTTAGTTATGTTATTTTCTGTCATGTTTTTTTTTTTTTTCATCAACTCTATTCGTATTAATAAATTTCAATGATGGTGACATAATCATGTTACTCACGAATGTAAATACAAGCAAATGCACAGTTTATAAGTACACATATCTATTTATATATGCACACGCTCGCGCACAAATATATATATATACATATATACATATAAACAGAACGTGACGTCAAACGTGACCCGGTGAGATCGATGTTAATTTGTTAACTGGCTGTTTAATTACGCAATTGAGTTAGAAAAATTTACTCGAGTGTTGCTAATTGATGGCCGTACACTCCCTCCCTCTGTCCATCTCCATTCCTCACTTCTTTTATTTATTTATTTATTTTTTTCCATTTCACTCTCTTTCACTTTACATATTTGTCCACACATATATATCCGCCTGTTAACGACAATTGTTACACTCTTGAAAAAAAAAAAAAAAAAAAAAAGAGAAAGAGGGGGATGACATTTATTTTTTCTTTTCTCACGACAATTGTCGCAATTTCATATTATAAAACGCGAGTATACATATATACGCATGTATTATATAGATATAAAATGGCGAATGAGAAGGTGGCGTGTGCACATGGGTGGATGACAGCGGCACGAATTAATAAACGAAATATACGGGTGTAGTCGTGAAAAAAAAGAGAATGGGAATAAGACATCTAGAGAAAGGAAATATGGAAGAGCGCGTCATTCGAAAATACTGGCACGTACCGTGCATGTATCCTTCGCGTCTCTCAATGCACGTATCGTTGCTATTATTACCGCGACACGTGCACTGAAACAGAGCGCCAATGGCAACTACACGCGTTCGATCCGTTACTCTCTGCTGTGAGCGCGCAAAGATGTGAGCAACAAAAAGTGTATGAGAGAGCGAGAATCGAGGAACGGGAAAAGAATCGTCTCTCATTCCCCAACTTGTACAATTTTCCTTTATTTTTATTCTATATTGTTTTATTTATTTATTTATTTTTTTTATCTAACAATACTATTTACAAACCACGTGACGCACATGTCTAGGGGGCGTACATTTAAGTCCATGACTATTTGATCGATTCACCAACCGTGATATGGCCCGCAGTTGAATAAAAATAAATAAAAATAAAGAGGCAAAATGAGAAATTGTGCACGCAACCGACGATGTGCATTCACTGCTCTTTCTCTCTCTCTCTCTCTCTCTCTCTTTTGTGGTACACAAATGTATGTGAATGTAAACGTGAATTTACGTATACAAATATCTCGTCTCGTTGATGGTTATGCCACTTTTGTCTTGCTCGCGCCGGAACCTTCGTCCCTATTTTATCTATTCATCGTGGTAGGTCGACACAAAGAGGACGAGAAAAAAAAAAGAAAAACAACGATATGTAAATATACGGATACTTTACAGCTTTCGCCATGAATATTCTTTTCATTGAGTCCCATGTTATTCAATAAAAATGTCTCCACTTATATTGAGTCAACGAAAAATTATATATAATATGTGTTTTGTATCCATGTGAAAGTACATGAATAATATGAATTGAAATCTGAAAAATTTGCTTACGTTTTTACCACTTTTTATATTTCAAGTATTCATCTCTATATGAAGTGGATCATAAACATGAATATATATATATATAAAAACATGAGGGTGAAGAACATGTACCTGGAGTCATTCACACACGATAATTATTGTTCTTGCAGTATCACCATACTTCCTATCCAGTTAAAGAATTTTCTAAATAATAAATATATCAAAAAAATTTTTTTAATTATTTTCAACTACTACCGACTTATCACTGCATACGTGTGCTAAACAGTTTTCCAATGAATTTTTTTTTTCGTTCTCTAATGTTGTGGTTACGAATTGTGAATTGGTAACAAAAAAAATTACAAGAATCCATTTTCATTTATTGATTTATATATATATATATATATATATATCAATGAGCGACACACAGGGTTTCTTCATATATTATAGGATTTGCTACGAGGCTTCTATAAGTATATTAAAGTTAAATCGAGCAGTCCAATAGCAGTCGGATACTTGAATCGTTAATTTCTTATCGAACACCTGGCGTAATAAAATTTCATATGTGCACCTCTATATATATATATATATATGAACATGTAACACTTGTCAACAACTATCGCATCTGTTAAAGAAATAAAAATGCGCCAAGGGCCACCATTCATCGTGCAACATATAAATAAAAACATACATATTGCCGCTTATATAAAAGCAAATATATTATGAATACTAAAAAATAAAAAAAATAAAAAAAAAATGGAAGAAAAAGAAGCAGGAAAAATAATGTGATGGCAAACAATAAAAGAATTCGGGTCCATATACCTTTTACGAGTTTTATATTGTGCCTGTTGTTGTTCACTTTACTCTTATATACAGATACATCTATATTGGATATTTATATCAACATAAATACATATATACATGTGTATATGTATTTATATATATATATATATATATTTTTTTTTTGATAATGAAATGGATTGTCTATACAGTTTATAGACCTATTAGCGAGAGGTTCGAGAAAGCAGTGATAAGTGGTGGACGATAAAAGCTCGCCAAGGTTTTACGAAAGATATACATAGGTATCATCACTATCTCTCTATATTCATCGAAATTGCCTATCTCAATTCTTGGCACGAGCCAACAAAAATATTCTTCATCAAGACTTTTCATTTTTACTTCATTTCACTATCAAATGACATTTGCAAAATTTATATATTTTTCTCCATACCGTATACCAGCTATACAATATTGCGATAACATCATTTGCACAATCTACATATATATATATGAAATAAAGTGAATATGATGAGTGAACGGTATGAAAGTGCACTCATGATTGAAAAATAACGAGGTATATTGTCACTATACGGTTGAACGACCCGTTATAATCACAAGTGTCAGATGAAAATCAAAGGAAGCATTCAATAGCCAATAATCGTCTTTTATCACGTTCTAGTATGCATTTACTTTAAATAAACGATAATATCATTATTGTCAATATCTTAGACAAATATTTTGCATGCAGCATACCCGACATATATGCAATTATATAGAATGAAAAAAAAAAAGGTAAAATAGAGATAGAATAGCAATGTGAAAATACAAAATGAATTTGTATACACCTGTATAAATTGTAAATTGTCCAATGTCTCAGTGATAAATTTAAACCCTCCAAATAAATTGTCAATAAAGAGAGAAAGGGGGCCTACACATGTATATATACATGCACACATAATAATTCATTTCCCAAAATTTAACCGATATTCATCATGAAATTTATTGTGTATACAATACATATATAACTACGACACATTGTCTCACCTATATTTCAACTAATATGTTTATTTATCTTTTATTATCAAACATTTGCCAGGCACAGCCCCTCGCACAAATTATAGATTAATTTATTTGACAATTGAATGGTGTATTTCAATATTTATCTATCATTAATTTTATATTATAGAAATTGTTGGTAAATAAATAATTAATAATTGTATACCTGGAAATTATCTTGCCCGAATGACAGGAGGGCTGCTGCTGCTGCAGATGCCTGTAACCCATGCCAACCAGGCTCATTTTTCATTTTATTTATTTTTGCTTTATTGACTTTGTATATCTACACAATGTCGCGACAATATCACACTATTTCATCACACATTTGTACTGTCACGTTACAATTATTTTATTAGTCCAATTATTATTTATTATCATTTTTTTTTCACTATTGAATTTGTGATTAAATCACGTATGTACACTCGCGGACGATTATCAGAATCCATGACAGATGAGAGACACACGGCTAAACGACAGCCGTTGATCGCATGCGCCATAACACCTCTCTCTCTCTCCCTCTCTCTCCCTCACTCTTTCTCTAGTTATAAAACCATCGATTGATGTGATGGGTATAGATGGCTGAATTCATTCTATTTAAACAGATATGCATACAGACACGTATGTTTAATTTAAGAGGCAGGTGGCGCTCGCGACAGTTCCATATACCACTCACAATAACTCCAGTCAATTGTTTCATACACAAAATCGTTATTTTTTTTTCTGTTTCCATACTGTGAATATTTGTATATGTAGAGAATGAGGTTATGTATGGATTACGAATATATATATATATATATAGGTTTTCATGACTTTTATAATTTCCCGAAGTAATTCAAACAATAATTTCTCAATGCGATAATAAAACTCGCCATTATTATCGACCGTTGTTAATTTTGCATTCAACAATATAACGCGCACAATAGAGACAACAAAGAAAAAAGATGGCGCCACAATTTTAATATGCAAATAAACAATGACTGTTGTTCATCTCATTGATTTGTATTTCCACGAATTTTACATGACACACTGACGTCACAGCCTCGGGCAATTTTCTCATTTCCGTGATATTTGTTGACGTCATAAATTGTAAGCTGGTGAAACCGGGTGTAGATTTATTGCTATTAGTTCCATACACCCTGGTCCCATTCACAGTTTATCTTCATTGCCAGTCATCACGACATCGTAATTTCATATCGCATATTACTCATTTTCGTACATGAAAAAGTAAAAACATTTTTCAAAGCCTTTTTCCTTCAACTGCTATTAAAATCGTAGATTAATCAGTAAGTATTGTTGAAAATTATTCATATTAAATATTAATTATTGAACTATTGTTTCTAAATGTTTATAACAAGATAAATAATTTTGTAAATAGGTGCAATCAATGGTTGTGTCTATTTCTCCGTATACTTTAATATCATAATGGCATTGTAGCTATTCGACACACAAGAAATTTCCAACACTACACTCAAAATCATGTGACCCTGTACATACTATTTGAGAAAACATGTTGCGTGTCACCTTCAACCTACAATAAAATTTATCTGAACATACATATCTGAATTTGTTTACAGGTGAAACAGTACAAGTGAACGCACATACACACACACAAACCCAAACCCAACAAAGATGAGTTACGGTTACCAGGTAAGAGATATAAAAATTGAATATAAATAAATAAACCAATCTTTTCTCACTATTACAATATAAAATAATCCATTCCAAATTCTATTCCGTAATAAATTACAATTTTCCAACTGACAACATCTACCAACAGCAATTTATTATATTTTATTTTTTTCTTCTTATCACCTTTGAATACCCATATGAAGGGACCACCGTATCCAGGAAATAAACCACCAACATCTTTTGGAGCACCTCCTGGTGCACCCTCAGCACCCTGTTCCCCTGGTACCATACCATATCCATCAAACAGCAATTACGGTTTTTCCAATCCTCCACCGACATCATTCAATATGCCGCAACCGTATTCACCATATCCAAACCCAAACCCATATGAATCACAACCAAAACCTTATACACCGTATCCGAACCCAAGTAGTGGTCCATCACCGTATCCAATCCAAAGTGGTGGTCCATCACCGTATCCAACTCCATATCCTGATGCGCATCCACAACAATCCAAATCTCTACCGCAATTTAATCAGCCATCACCATACCAACAATCTCAACATTCTTCCAACCATTATCACCAGCATTATTCACCGCAAACATCCCATCAGCAAAACAATCCATATCCTACTGTCAATCCACAATACAACACATCACCTACAGTCACTATGACTTCTCCCTATCACCAAAATGCAAATATTCCGTCAGCTAGTTCCTTTTCTGGTAATATTTATCCTGGGGGGCAGGGAAAAGAGGGTTTGTATCCATCGATACATGGATCGATGACTGGTTTGCCATTATACAATGCCCCGGCCCCCCGAAAGAGTGTGATTAGGCCAAGAGTGAGTAGACTATTGACATATAGTCCTTCTATTTATTATGGTATTAAATCTAAAAGATATTTATTTCACATATAAAAAAAATATTGTTTATTTTAATATAATAGAAATTAAATTGTTACAGTTGTCGCCTACGGCTGTGCCGTATCCAGATTTTGATGCTCGCGCCGATGCTGAAATATTGCGAAAAGCCATGAAAGGATTTGGTACCGATGAAAAAGCAATTATTAATGTTTTGGCCAATCGCAGTAATCTTCAGCGACAAGAGATCACGCTACAATTTAAAACACTTTATGGAAAAGATATGATTAAAGATTTGAAGTCTGAGTTGTCTGGTAATTTTGAGAATCTCGTGGTGGCAATGGTGACACCATTGCCACAATATTATGCGAAAGAACTTCATGAAGCCATGTCGGGAGTTGGCACTGACGAGTGTGTATTGATTGAAGTCATGTGCACTATGTCAAATCATGAAATACACGTTATACGCCAGTCGTATCAGGCAATGTATGGACGATCGTTGGAGGATGATTTACGTCAGGATACTTCGGGAAATTTCAAACGTTTAATGGTTTCATTGTGTTGCGGCAATCGCGATGAAACTTTTGATGTTGATCATGCAGCAGCTATGGAGGATGCACGAAATTTATTGCAAGCTGGTGAATTACGTTTTGG
Source organism: Galerucella tenella (assembly GCA_910591685.1). Classification (NCBI taxonomy): domain Eukaryota; kingdom Metazoa; phylum Arthropoda; class Insecta; order Coleoptera; family Chrysomelidae; genus Galerucella; species Galerucella tenella. The sequence goes on from CAJUYH010001559.1 coordinate 7,527, forward strand.
TACAGACGAATCAATATTCAATGGTATTTTAGTATCACGTAATATTCCACAATTGCAACAAATATTCATGGAATACCAAAATATTACTGGGCATTCGATTCAAGATGCTATTGAAAATGAATTTACTGGTGATATTAAAAAAGGACTTCTTGCTATTGGTGAGTTTTTATTTGTTCATTGTTTTTTTCTTTATTATCATAAACATTTATTTATTTTAATATGTCTGTTATTTTTTGTTTTCTTTTTTGCAGTGAAATGTGTGAATAATCGTGCGGGATTTTTTGCTGAACAGTTATATAAGAGTATGAAAGGAATGGGAACTGATGATCGTCGATTGATTCGATTGGTTGTGACTCGCTCTGAAATTGATATGGGTGAAATAAAGCAAGCGTTTGCCGCACAATATGGGAAATCACTTGAAGAATTTATTTCTGTGAGTTTTCAATTGTATCTTCATTCTTATAGCTAAAATTATTGACGAAATCGTCATAAATATAACAATCATAATACTAATTGTTATATTTTTGTAGGATGATTGCTCGGGACACTACAAGAAATGTCTTTTGGCACTTATTGCCTAATATTGGATGATATTAATGGCCTTCATATTCGCATTTATTCTCTCACCTCTCCGCTATATGAATGTATAAAAAAAATATATATATATATATTGATTCAACTGACTTCAACGAAATGCATTGATTGTTAATCACTGAAGAAGATATTTTAACATGTGTTATTATATAAATTGATTCTAATTGGTGTGCCAATCTCACTTATGATACCACATTAATCTTCAAACTATTGATATTTTTGAGATTCTCATATTAATATTATTATGCGCTATCTTAGGCGGCTAAATGCAACACTTTTTGATTATTATACATGTATTTATGACAAAATGTGGAATTAAAAATTATTCAAATGTGTATTATGTTATGTTAATTGATTTTAAATATATCTGCTGTCGTCTCACTTGGTCTCAAATGTTTCATAGGTAATTTTTAAATATTCCATACACTTAAGCCGAACCCTCAATTGTACGACGAAGAACAGAAAGTATTCGCTATGCCTGCAGTCTCTGTCGTGAATTGCGATACGCCTTTTTGAGCATCAAGCGATCTCGTTGCATTTTCCTGTCAATAAACAAAAGTGTCAACGTCCGCTATAAATATCAAAAATATTCAATAAAATAAATTAAATATAAGTAAAAAAATTGAGTTATCATGAACGGGGACAAAAGTACTATGCTTGCAGTGCTGCAACTGTTGCGAAAGTACAATTTAAAGGTAAATAAATAGAACTTTTGTCTGGTATAACCTATACATCTGGAGTTTGTATCGTTTATTAAATTATTTATTAAAAATATATTGGAAACATTGTTATAAATAATACAATTATTCCGTTTCAATTCTTTATTCAGGGTACTGAAGAGTTATTTAGAAAAGAGGCGAATTTAGTTGATGTACCAATTGATGAAAATCAGCAAACGGATTCAGAAGTTAATAGTGTATTGGCGGCATATAAAAGTGAAGGCGACCCGGCTCTTTACGATAAAGCCTACAGTGAATTAAAAAAATTTGTCGAGAGTTCATTAGATATTTATAAAGTATGTGATATAAATAACTAACGATCAATGCCACAGCAATAGCAAAAAATCAATTATTGACATATATAATTGTTTAATTGTAGCATGAATTGGGCACTATACTGTATCCTGTATTGGTTCACATGTACCTAGAGCTCGTATACAATAATCATTCGGAGCAAGCTAAACAGCTAATGGAAAAATACAGTGTAAATTTAGACGACTACTGTCAAAATGATTTGAAGAAACTTTCAAATGTATCAAAGAGAGAACAAATGGCTGGCAATGAACTTACAGATACTTTTAAGTAAGTCAATTTATATGTATTCTTTATAAAAACATTTAAAACTTATGCATTGGAGAATGTTGATTATAAAATAAATTTAATTTACAGATCGAACCAATTTATCATTAGAATATCACGTGATACGCTTTCAATATTGAAACGCCACTTACAAGAGAAAAAACATAGCGTATTGTTGAATATAATACAGGAACATCTTTATTTTGATATGTACGAAGGTGTTGCACGAAATAAAAAACAAATTGAGGCTAATTCTGGCGCAACACTTGGTGAAGCAACAAGACAAGGTATAATTTTAATTATTTATTGTCTATTTATTCATTTTAATATTATTCATAATGTTTAATTATTTGTATATATAAATATTTTTATTTTTTTGCAGATAATAAGGTTAAAGTATATTACGGACTCTTGAAAGAACCGGATATTCAATGTGTTGCGCCTGCTGAAGAGGAGGAAGATGAAACGCCTGGTGGCGAAGGTGATAAACCGAAGAAAAAAAAAGCAAAAAAAGATCCACTATTCTCGAAAAAGACTAAATCTGATCCCAATGCCCCACCTGTTGGTCGAATGCCACTTCCTAATCTGTGAATATTATTTAAATACATGTTTAATATTGGATTTAGTTGGAATAATTATGTTTAAAATAATAAATTATTTATTGCAGCAAAGACGCGGATAAATTGGAAAAAGTTAAAGCATTGCGTGAAGCGTCAAAACGCGTGACACTTAGTGCCGAAACATTGCCGTCCATTTGTTTTTACACTCTATTAAATTCCGTTCACACTGTCACAACAGCTGAAATATCCGAAGATTCAAGTTTATTAGCAGTTGGTTTCAGTGATTCAGCATTAAAAGTATGGAGTTTGGTACCGCAAAAGTTACGGCTAATGAAATCAGGTGAATTATTGGCTGATATCAATAAAGAAGCTGACGATGTTCTTGTAAGAATGATGGATGAGAGAACTTCAGAGACTGTTAGAACATTGCATGGCCACAGTGGGCCCGTTTACAATTTATCATTCAGTCCCGATCGTAATCTTTTGCTCTCGTGTTCCGAGGACACTACAAGTATGTTTCATAATTATTAACAACTGCATATATATTGCTTCAAGTACTACTTTGAGATTTCAATTATCCTTTCTTTTATTGCGCTCTCTGTTTTTTTTTTATTATTCGCTATCTAGTTAGGTTGTGGTCCTTGCACACGTGGTCCTGTGTTGTTTGCTATAAAGGTCATTTGTTTCCCGTTTGGTCTATCTGTTTTTCGCAACACGGTTATTATTTTGCGACGGGTTCGCATGATAAAACTGCTCGGCTATGGGCAACGGACTCACATCAACCACTACGAATTTTCGCTGGACATTACTCTGACGTTGATGTAAGAGGAAAAGAAAATTGAGCTTGTGATTGTTTTTTATCTTTATAATACTATAATTATAATTGTAAGTTTTTATTCATGTTTTTTGTTTCATTTCTTTCTTCCAAATAACAGATCGTTCAATTTCATCCAAATTCCAATTATATTGCGAGTGGATCCAGCGATATGACAATTCGATTGTGGGATTGTGTCACAGGACAACAAGTGAGATTGATGACGGGCCACAAATCGCCAATATTTGCACTTTGTTTTTCAACAGAAGGCCGATTTTTAGCATCAGCGGGGGCTGATACACGAGTTCTTGTTTGGGATCTCGCGCATGGTCATCTTGTTGCGGCATTATCTGGGCATACAAGTTCCATTCATTGTCTTTCATTTAGTAGAGATGGAAATCTTCTTGTTTCGGGTGAGTCTTTTTTTTTTTTAATCCATCCAATTATTAATTACAAATACTTTCATTTATTATTTGTTAATTCAATTATCGTAGGATCGCTGGATTGCACAATTAAACTGTGGGACTTTACAAAATTAGCTGAAGAAATGAGTTTAGAGGATGTCAATGTGTCACACAATCCAGATGTAAAGTCATCAGCCGAATCATATTTATTACGAACATTTCCAACGAAAAGTACACCTATCCTTGCATTGCATTTTACACGAAGAAATCTTTTATTGTCAGTTGGCATGTTCGAAGGATCTTAAATACATTTGTACAATATTGAATTATAGATTATTTACGGAAACAAAACAAAAATATTTTTTAGCATGTATATACTGGAATAAATATATTATGTTACTGTCAAATAATATAGTTTTTCCTTTTTGCTGTCACCCACTATATTACATATTATATACATCAAACTTTCCAATATCCTTTCCATTATTATGAAATTATAACAGTGTACCGCAATATGGACCACGTCAATCATTACGTAATATTAATGGTATCATTATTTATTAGAAGAAAATATTCGAGCTGTTATATATTTTCAATAAATTCCCCATCGCATCCCAAATTTGGACAGTGAACAAAAAAAAACTGGTATTATTCAAGCCTGCGTGCTGATAGAAAATTCTCGTGCTCATCGTGTGTTTATATCTCGCGCAACTGTCAATCAAGTTTTGATTCTCATTCGCAAATATACCTAACCACTTTTTCCTTCCCCTTTACAATGAGTGTGAAAAAAAAAATAAAACATCATGTTATGTGTAAATGAAAGTGAAATCTGTGTCCTGTAGTAACAGCAAGTAACAGATCGAGTTAGTTTTCACCTGGGCGTTGCCAGGATATTTAAGGATTTTTTTGTGAACATAATATATATGTATATATATACATATATAAGAAAATACGTATAGAACGACAATAGACAGGATGGATGATAATTATATTAGGTTAGGTAAGGAATATGTATATTTATTATTTTATTTGTTTCATCAATTGCAATTAGATATATGATAGTAATATTGTTAAAAATAATACCGATTATTTCGAATTCTTACAGAGAATCATGAGATGTTAAAGGCTTTGTATGATTTCAAAGCTACATTTGCCAAGACATTGAGTTTTCGCGAGAATGATCATTTTATTTTGCATCAATCCAATACAAAGCAAAGAAATTGGTGGCAGGTTGTCAATAATGTCGGTCAATTAGGATATATTCCATCAAATTATGTAACAACAGTCAAGGTTAATGAAAAATAATATAAACAGAAATATAGATAAAAGATATATATAATTTTTAAAAATATTTTATTGCAGGTACAGCCACAATTTATGATTGATTTTCTTGACGAATGTATCGAAAAATTACGCAATGAATTTCTAAAACCTGGCGCACCATTGGCAATAGATAAACATGACCTTGTTCAGAAGTTAGATGAGAAAAAACGACAGGCTGAATTAAGTAGAAAACCGAAAAAACAAGCGCCACAGCCGCCATCGTTTAGTAATTCATCACCGAGCAAAGAAACATCATCATCAACAGTATCGCAAAAATCGAATGATGGAAATATCAAATCAGCAATTGGCATTGCATCGTATTCCACACCAATAATCCCAGTAACACTTCCGCATGATTGTGAAACAAGTGAAATACCACCAATCATTGCAGACCGACGCAATTCAATTACTGAACAACGTAGACCATCATTTCCCCGACAAATATCATCGGAAATAATTCAACGACCGCACAAAGATATTGAACAAATACTAAACAATTCATCACAACCCAACACAACACGACTAACATCAAGTGTATCACCAACAAAAAGCAATCCATCCACATTATGTGATATAAATTCACGTGCTGCATACAAATTGCTCGATGAAGTACGTCGTAATACACAATTGAGCTACGAAATGTCAAAATTAGCTGTGACTGTTGTCGTATCAGGATTGCAACAATTTTTACCAAGTAATATCAGTCATTATTTCGATGCTGTGTTAAATCAATTGCAAATGCCATTGATCAGTTCAAAAATGAGTATTGAAGAGACGTATGACGCCAATCGATTAAAAATCATATTTAATGAATTGACATCGTGCAAAGAGGATTCACAACAACGTAGTTGGATGTTGTACGAGGATGAATCAATTATTGTTGAATATATCAAAGAGCTCACGTCCATTTTAACGAATGCCGATGCAAATGTATCGCGTCATGCATTACAACAAGATCAATACAATGGTATAACAACATTGATACAATATTATCAAATGGAAGCGCGATGGATAATTCGACAACTACTTTTACAATCATTTGGTGTCATGTGCAGTTTGGATGCTGTGGTAGTTACAATAATGCTCAATAGTATATTGCCAATGGAATTAGCCAGAGATATGAAAAGTAACTCGAGAAATGTGCCAAAATTGAATTATTCATCATTATTGTCGACAATGATATTTTCAATGGGTGAACCTATGCCAATAACACATTTAGAACATCTAGGACCGGATTTCATTACATTTCTCTTAGATTTAATTGAAGACCCACCGGATACCGATTTAGAAGATCAAATACCTGATTTATTTATAAATTTAATTCTATCATACAATTTACAATTTACCACATCGGATAATATTGTATTGAATGCATTAAATGAAAGAACAAATGCAAAAATATTTACACAAAAAATACTTTTTTTACTCAATCGCGAGGAAGATCCTGTACGGATATTTGATCATGAGCCAGCGCCACTGCATTCAGTATTAAAATTATTTATCGATTTATTTGGAAGTGAAATTACTGCATCGTTGTTTTATACAAATGATATTAAAGTTTTAATTGATATTGTATTGCGACAATTGTTTGATATACCACCAGGCGACAAGGTATTTTGATATTTTTCGTTTCTTTGAATATCTATTCAATAGAATTGAGGGGAATTAATTTTTGTTTCAAATCATTTTGAATAATTGCAGAGACGATTGTACCTCGAGCTGTGTCGACGTGTATTGCGCACATCTGGATACGATGATCATCGGCACAGGTCTGAGGATCTCTTAAAGTGTTTTACGAGAATATTTTGCGAAGAGGGTGCTGAGAGTATTGGCGATCAACAATTGATACGTGAAATCAGCAATGAATTTCCTAATCTCTTCAAAATGTGACATCTATTGTCCACCACCTATTACAAAGAGGTGGAAGATGACGACCTACAAACACTTGTGTAAATTCAATCGTTTTAGTCTTCAATAAGGTATACACTCTTTGATATTTTTCAATTTTGTTCTCATAATTATATTATTTCGATTTTATAATGAGTTTTTTCATTATGATTTTTCAATTAAGTCGATATAAATAGATGTGATAGTGATGATAGTCTGAAAATAATGAAACGATATTTTTATTATTGTGTTTAAGTACTTCGTTCTCGCACAATATAAATGAAATTATATATTGTACAGATATACGTGACATTCAGCGAAGATAGTTGCATTTCAATTGATTGATAATAACTCTAGCAATAAAAAAAAAAGATAATTTGGAATATATAGCAATGAAAAAAAAAAAAAACGAATAATACTCGCCAATTTAATGAATTTTAGTCTAGTCGGGTTATTTAATGTTGAACTCTCTCATAAAAGTACAGTCTATTATAAATCTTCTATATATGTTCGAAAAAGCAGCTGAAAACAAGAAATATTGAATAAAAATAATCAAATTTGCCGCACATCATAATAACAATATATATATATATGTATATATATTTTCGTCATAGACAATGTGCCATAAATTTTTCGATACTGTTTAAAAATTCAACATCAAACTCGCCCAAATACCAATCACACAATTAGTAAATAAAATATATATTTAGTAAATCTGACATTTAAAAACAAAAAAAACAATTAATTTCAGCTACGAATGCTGAAGAAAAATATTTACATTATAATTATATTATTTATTTGGAGGGAGAAAAGTAAATAATTGTGATTATGAATGGAAATATGAAATGAATGACAAAACAATCAAACATATATATCGAGAGTGATAGGAGAAAGAAAAAATATAAAGTAATAAAGAAATCAATGTAAAAAAACGTCACAATGAAAAGTTCCCAGACATATTTCTGTTTATTTATAACAATAAATATTGTCCCATGATAAGTTGAATTGACAAAATGAGACGTGTTGTAGGTACATATAGTGCCCTATGTAATAAAAATAGTATTCGTACGAAAGGATAATATAATGTATATAATCAGCCAAAAAACAAAAAAAAAACAAAATAATGAGTAATACAATGAAACAGTCCGATGGATTTACGATTGTTCGGATGATTTTTCACGTAACTTTTCAAGTACCGTTGAAAATTATCTGAATTATTCGGAGTAATAATTTGCGAAACAAATAAAAAAAGTGGATGAACTGCAGCGTAAATATTGTTTTCGATGATAATAGCAATAATTTATTCTCCGGTCATCATCTCCATAAATTCTGAAACACGTCAAGAAATTAATAAGCATATTATTGTAATTGGAAGTACGCTAGGTATACGTAGCCATTTTATAAATAGATGGCGAGAATAAAAAATTAATTTACCATCAAAGTCAACCGTTCCAGAACCATCTGAATCAATTTCCTCAATCATAATGTCAAGTTCTTCATCCGTAAGTTGATCATCAAGTTCACGTAAAATTTCACGTAAACACGTAGTTGGAATATATCCATTGCCTGCAATAAAAAAACAAATCAATTGAAAATAAATAATGAAAGATAAATAGCCATGAGCCAATGTGATTGATTGTTCAAAGATATATATTTAATACACACAATCATTCACTCAAATTCACACTGGGTAAATTATTGATACGCTCTGACAAACTCACGAGCTATTCGTGTAACATTGAACTTCAAAATACATCGTAATATGGCATTTCAAATTAAACACAAATACAAAAGCTGGAATTTATTTAAACGAGGACAGGTGATTATACATAAGCAAATGAAATATATTACGAATTTTCGTTTCATTATCCGAATATAGTGAAGCTCTTAATAATTAATGGATAGAATGTTTTGAAAATGCGCGATTTGGCTACTCGCCGACAATAAAATTCGACCTCTTGGCTACATTTTTCCGTCAACCCCTCACTATACCCTGCCCTGACTGTATTTCTCTAATGTAGTCGAGAGTGACCTGAAACGCACGCGAGCTCTTATTCTTCTATATATTCCTGGAGCTAGCTATTCCCGTCTTCTTGTATACTACAACACGGACGAGAAGGTTTTTCGCGGCCCCGTTAGCTTCGTCTTTCCAGCCGTTTCGTACGTTACGGGCTTTTACTTTGCTTTATAGCGTTGGCTCCATTCCAATATCATGACACAAAAAAAAATATCAAAATAAAACTAATTTTTATTGTTTGTTTCCTTTATTGCGTTAAAATTATGGCACTCACCTTCTTTGTCATACAGCCTGAATGCTTCACGTAATTCTTTCTCCAAGGCTTCAGCGTCCTCTTCAACGATGAATTTTGCAGCAAGCGTTACAAACTCATCAAACTCCAATCGACCCGATTCTATTGTGAAATAAATAAAAAAACAATTTTAATTATCCATCCATTTTAAATTGACTTAATGCAATGATAATTACTGTCTGCATCCACTTCGTCGATGAGCTCATCAAGAATTTTTTTGTTGAAAGGTTGACCCATCAATCGTAATATATCTGCCACCATATCAGTGGGGATGCTGCCACTCTTTTCCCTGTCAAAGCTGTCGAATGCCTTGCGTAATACTAAAATAAATAAATTCTTCCTCTATTATTTCTCTTTGTTTTCAACAAACATCAGTTATAAATAGATTTATGAAATTTGATATAGCACAAAATATTCCGGCAACAAATAAAATAGAATTCTTGTTTTTGCGTGTAATGAATTTGATGTAAATATTCAGTGATGGAGAAAAATTGAATGCGAGTTGAATATTTGACTCTTCAAATCTCTTTCGCCGAGCCATGTCAAATATATATATATATCAAGAGATCGCATTTAGCTCTGATGTTAATGCCCTTCTTCCCCATTATATAGTTGCACTACTTGGCTCGCATATTATCCAAGCACATTCTCGAATTAATTCATACTGTTGACAATTAATTCAATCCAACGATATTTAAAGCTGACAAAATAAAACAATTGTATATTTCGTATGGAGAAACAATTATTTGTATCCGATAAAAAAATACAATATCTATTTATATATTTCATCTGATGGTTGAATTAATCGTCACTCGATACCATCTCACAGCTAGGTAATACGATGGACTATACTTAGTCAGGAGCGGCAGCTGCCTGCGATCAAATTAAACGTAAATAAACGTGTGGGGGAGAAATGGGAAGAGGAAAAAAAAAATGGAGAATTATAGTGACTGGACATTGGTGAAAATCAGCAGAATGCATGATAATATGTAGAGCGTAAAAGAAAAAAAAATATGAAATTGAGTAAAATTGAGACGGCGATGACGAAATAAAATTGGTAACGTGTAGGAATATTACAGACGATAGTATAAATACAATCCCTGTGTGTGTGTGATCTCCTTTAAATCAATTCTGAACAAAAATAGTTTGTGAATTTTACTTACCGGCAATCTGCTCTGGAGGCAGCTCGTCGGCCTAAAGTCAAGATAAAATAACACAATGATATATTTAAACGATATTAAAATTTATTTAATTGAATTCCAATAATAATTGCAATAAATTTTATTGTCTATTAGTGATCGAATTATTTAGAAAGATAAAAGTGAAAGAGGAAAGAGAGAAGCAAAGATGCGATTGAAATATTACTTCGATTGAATAATTGAAGTATTTTATGTCCATGCATCATTTTTTTATTTGTTAATTTGACGTAAACGAAAAATTTGGTATTTGAATAATTTCTTTTTTTTTAACGCCGCAACTAATCTCTAATTATATATATATTTATTTAATAATAGTCGTCACATACTTGGTAAACCCGCACTGGGATTTATTGTAGTACATTTAAAAACGCGAATCACAATAAAAACTGTTTAAATAATTTTTTATGAATTAGGTGATACACTAGTTCATACGATGTCAAATAGCACTGCATTAAAAACAGAATATAATAGATATATTTGTGCATATAGAGATATTAAATTCAATAAGAAACAGTTGTCCGAAATATAACAGAGAGAAAAGTTATTGTTATTGTTGTTTTTTGTTTTTCTTTGTTAAATAGAGAAGAATACAATGAAATTTTGAAAAAAAGAAATAAATAAATGGAAGAGTATGTATCGTGTGTGTTTACCAGGTCGACGACTTACAAGATCATCATCAAGTGAACATACCATCTTGGCGATAGTTTTAATTAATTTGTTTCACACCGATTAAAGATGAAAATTGTATTGTAAATAAATCGAAATAAACGAAAGAAATAATTTGAATTATTGATGAGTTCTGATATGAATGGTGGATTGAACTGAGGGCACACTGGTAGTTTTTGATTCTGATCAATCGCGCCTCACGTTTCCCGGTAATATTTAAAACGAGAAGGTATAGCGGTTGCGTACGTGTACTCTCATCACCCTCTCTTACACCTCCAGCCAATCCCAGCAATCTTGGAAGCAACAGCACAGACACAAAAGTCAAAGAAACAGAGATCGAATAAGTGAAAGAGAGAAAGGGAAAGAGAAAGAGAGCTTTGTACTGTACGAAACACGTGATACTTGCACTATTCTGGGCACATAGAATAGTAAGCATTAGAGAGGAAGAACCAAAAGTGAAAAGCGGAAAAAAAAAATTGAGAGAAAAAGTTAGTAAGCCAACGCCTGTCAGCAAAATTGAAATTCAACTTGGACAGAATTACGACATATAATAAACTATAAGAATCAATCATACCTTGCTATTTCTCCTTTTATCTTTCTATATTTTTGATTCATTAACGTATATTCATTTAATTATTGTATTTGATTGAGGATCTAGTTGATTGCTGTTCAATTAATTCATTTAATCAAGATTCAAATGTAAATGACTCCCAAAATGTAAAACAGTCAACAAGAGATTCTGTTGCGTTACAAAAATAGTCAAACAACTGCCGTATGGCGAGTGTGGAAACGACAGTAATATATACTTTTAATACCATATAGCTTTATGCGTATTGAAATATTATTGTTGATTTTAATACATGTATATGTGAAATAAATTATTGTCTAGCGTAAAAAAATAGATCGAATCCCTGATGTCAAAGTTGTACTGTTCATTCCAAATGACCCTCATAACTTTTAACTTTTGATGGACTGTCATAAACATTTAAAATCAAAGTTTCGCCATTTTAACTGATGGATTTATGAATAATCTATTGTGTTTATTTACGTCATGTTCTTTATCTAAAAACAAAAAATAAAACGAAAATGAAAGAGACAATTTTAAATCTCCTTGATCTTCAAGCCAGAAAACATTTGAGAATTTCATATTGCAATGGATTTCGATGTGAAAGTGTGAAAAATGTGTCCTTTTCCATCATCGCGCACTTGCTCACAAACATTTTTTTACAATTGTCTGTCTACATATACGTATACGTGTAATACAGTTGCCAGCAATTGTTATGCAACTTGTCAAAACAACGTTTATATATTGGCTAATATAATGCCAATAAAAATTGTATTTTTTTTTACTTATTATTATAATAATAGCTTTGTTTTATAAACAATGGACTGATGTGAGTTATTGATATTCACCTGGACATGATCAGAATGAATCAACAAATGTCAATCTCTTCTCACCGATGAAATAATTGTTCATCCGCAAAATTAATGAAATCACCATCAATTGTTTTCTAAATGACAAATACAACTGAAGAACTAATGATTCGAAATTATCACCTGCAATAATTAAAGTCGCACAAAGTACAAATGTGAAATGGAGAAGAGCGAGTTAGCTGCCAAAATTTGTCTTTTTTCATCAACATACAAATATACTTTTGGGAATTTCGCCATACATAATGCGATTAGGAAAAGTGCAATGATATGCGAATTTGGCGAGAGTTTTGGAAAATTATTTCAGTTTGCCAGATTATTTACACGATTGTTTCTACATTATATCAATTTTATTCTGTTTATTTCTAATATCAAATTCCTGATAATTCGAAAATACGGTTATGTTTTCAATTAATTGTAACGTTAATAACGTTAATAAAGACGGTATATAATGATAGTTTATAATCTTATTGATAAATAAAAATTTTTTTATTTTCCTTAATACCAATAATTAAATTACTTTATATTTATATTCTGAGTGGAAAAAAAAACAAAAAAGAAAGAAAATCTATTAATGTTTATCATTTATATTTACATGGAACTAATTAAGACGATCCAGTGGACAGAAGTGCCAATAGTGCACTTGTTGCTCCCACAGATAGCACATAATTTATTGCCGGGCTAAATGTCTTCAATATATAAAATGACGCGAATATAACAACGGCCAAGAATAATGCATTATTGTAAAAAATGGAAAAAGTTGTCGCCTCATAATCAGCCACTTCATTTTTCTTCCACAATATTCTTTCGTCTTTCTCTTTTTTGCTCATTTTTTTGTCTTCCGCGAGTTTTCTACTCATTTCACGAGTAACAGCATCCTCCCTTTTCACAGCGATCTATAAGAAATTATTACTTGTATTAAACACCACACAGTAATAAATTATTTTTAAATATTATATCGATACATACCTTGTGCTTCAATACAAACTTGGTGTTTTTATAAGCAAGCGCCAATGCATAAGTACTTATTAAAGTAATCACGACAAATGAAATTAAATTGGAGTAAAGATCAATCAAGTGAATCCTCCAAAAAAGCCCTGTAAATTAATAAAGCAAATTAATATGTTTTGTAGCAACAAATTTATTAATTAAACATTGTATAATGTCATAATACTGCAATATGCTGACAATACGTCAGCGCAATTTTCATTTAATAAATAAGGACTGCAATGTCAAAAGAAAAAAGAAGAGAAACATAACATAAACTTTCACGTAAATATAACAATTGTAAAATATATGAATGAATAACATTCGATAAAACAATCATTAATAAATTCTCAATACATCAAATGTCATCGAATAATTTATATGAAAGATAAATAACAACTTACAGATGGGAATGGCTGAGACAATGAAGGCATTGCCATAAAACAATGCCGATGATTTTGTCGACACATTACGTGAAAAATCCTGAAGAAGAAGTTCCTCTTCTTTAGTAAATGCCTTTGATTTTCCGGACATAATTAATATAAATGTTTTGTGTGAAGAATAATAGTAACAAGTACATATACACCTGAGCGTAGTTGAAATGAAGAATTTACGCTGCTCATACACTAACTTATTAACTAACAAAAATTGGAATGAGTTTAATCCAATGCGCATGCGTCACACACGACTGTGTGGAAGTAGCGTATGACAACGTGTCCATTGAAACACTATACCAGCAATACTACGTGGCAGCACTGTACAATTAGTATCCAACATCAACACATATTGTACATAACCTAATAATAATAATAATAATAATAATAATATGCCTGTCGATAATGTTGCCATCCTCATAATCACCATCGATATGAATATACGCGGGAAATTAAATTCTTTTTATATAAAATATTTTTACTAATCTTCACGTAACTTATCCACATTATAATTATTGATAATAAAGATACGCACTTATCAAATATTAACCAGTATTTATTTTTAACGAAAATTGGTTAATAATTGGAAGAATTGCGTGACGATAATTTGACGATAATAATAATACGGTCCTTGGCCTTGATAATACAAAAGTGGGCGTACGGCCTACATGCACACACATGCATTTGTGAATGGACTGTGGCGAGTGACGTCACTCACGTTTTAAACTATACAATGCGGTAGTGTATTGGTAAATGTATAGAGCAATAGGGGGGATGTTTGAAGCATGAAAATCGTGGATCCATGAGGTGACGCTTGCGCTCTATACAACTTCACCCTTATATATATAAATATAAATTTAATAGTGCCCCCAATCTCCTCCTGTGCTACATACTCGTACGTCAGTTGCAAATCCGCGTATGCGGCTCCTTCACTGCCTTCGATAATTCCCAACATATTTAAAAAAAAAAAAAAAAAAAATCATTCACAATAATCAGTGTATAATATTCGACAATACGATACAGTCACAATGTACAGTCGTTATTAGAATAAAAAAATTTATTTATGCTATATTATAATAAAAATAAGAAGAAGAAGAAAAAAAAAAGTACGAAAATTAGGCCAGTATTTTCGAGAGTATAAAATAATTCAACGCGACCTTCATTCTCATTTATTAAAAGTTTATACGTGATAAGCTGCAATCTGAATAGTTTACAGCTGCATGGACCCTTCTGATAGGGTCATATATATATATATGTGTGTGTGTGAGTGTGTGTGTGTGTGTGATATATCTTAACAATAATTGCTGTCAATTATTTTAAATCGTCCAACGCTTATCATTCATCGTGTAGAGAAGAAAAAAAAAATAATAATAATAAAAAGAATTGTACAATTAAAAATTTGTTGATCGTTAGGAAAATAAAGCAGTGGGTCGTGCGCAAAATCTCATTAATTTAATTTATGCAATTTAATTAATTGCAATAATAAATTGATTTAGTCCAAATAATTCGGGATTATTTAATTGGGCTCTTCCATGTCCTGCGCAACATCTACATATATGATGAAATTACAGCTGCTTGTCATTGAGACGGATTATTGCTGGAGAAAAGCATTGTTGAGGTGAGGAGATTATTTATATAAATATAAATATGTACATTTCAGCGAGTTGTTAACTTTATATGTATACATGTATATATTATTATTATTTTATGTTATTTATTCCGGTTTTTAATTGTATTATTTTGTGAGACATTCAAATTTTCCCGCCCCCTCTCCTCCAAGCATCAATATAGGGTATTCTAGTTATTTCTTGCTAACCCCCATCTGACGTACACACTTTACACGCATATCTTTTGTACTCACTAGCGACATTTTATCTTCATACTTTGATACGTACCAATAGATATATACATACACACACACATATGTATGTATGTTGGGGGTGAAGTACAACGTCAATGTTTTTACAGACACAGTGCGAATTTATTTATTGCTGATAATATTTCCAATGCAATTCTATTGGCATCATTAAATTGCGTTACGTGAGCGGCCATATTTCAATTTTTTTTTTTTTACTTTTTATTTGTCTTTAAGTGTGCCAATTTACCATAAAATACGGGGATAAATAATATATATATATATATATATATATTGTGGAACTTTTTTTTTTCATGTATAATCATAGAAAAATCTTTAATATTTATAACGTATTGAACATTGTTGGACGGTGTGAAATAAGCCATTGTATTTATAAATGTTTATATACATATCTATATGTTTATAAGTGAACGCAGTAAATTTGCGAGAGGAGTTTGCGTCATAGATCAAGTTGTTCAAGTCGTGAGATCCAACAATCGGGTAACGTGACAACAGCCATCATTGCAAATATGTTTTAACGTACGTGTTTGCGCGACGGTAAAACGAGTGATCTCATTAATGTGGTTAGTTTGTTGCATTGCTGATATTCATTATGATAAAGAAAAATTAAAAGAAAAAAACAATACTGCATACTGTACATTTACAATTATGCCCATCTATACGAGACAAATGTGCACATTCACCAATCACGCGTGTTTGGTTATGGTCGTCCGCTGATTTTTTTTTCCTTTTTTTTTTTTTACAAAGTGTTTCTTTATTTGTCTGGTGTAGATATTCATCTGCATATTTATGTTTATATAATATTATTGTCGTACGTCGCATTACACTGGTTGCACGCTTATGCACCACAAAATTGTTAGCTGGTAAAATAAGAAAAACAGCGGAAAAAAATTAAGAATAATAACGCGCAACACCAATTGGAAAAGTCAATTAAGTGCGATAAAAAGAAATAATCATAAGTGTGCAAATATTTTAACTGTATAATTAAAAATGCATAAATTCAGGCTACCTGTCAAGGTTGAATTACCTTCTGCAATAACAAGGTATGGGGAAGTCGAATAAAACAGGTATTGATATTATTTATATTTATATTTTATAATATTAATATCAAAAGACTATTTAAATGTTTTGATACAATTCTTAAACTAAAATGACTGGTGGTGGTGATTATCCTTTGCTATCAAAATGCATCAGTCTATTCATTGTTTGCGTTATAGGTATACAACAGATATATCTTATTATTTTTCCACTATCAAAAGAGATTAAATGTGAATTTCCAATCGTACATCTAATGTCAAATTGAATGTCTGGTTAGTGCTATATAAAGAAAAAAAACAAATGCATTAAGTGATTCTTTTCTCGCTCTGAGTCTTAGGCAAATTGAATTACTCTCAATTCCATATTCAACATCTGATATAGATTATTAATCCTCATATTAATAATTATTATTGTCAGAATGTTTGATCAACATAAAATGAATTTGAGATTATAAAACTTTGGCAGTTTAGAAAAATCAAAAATTTATCATTCATATGGGCAATTTTTTGCTTATCAAATGGAAGTGAATTTCGTACTTTACATGTATTTTTTTTTTATATTATGAAAATCACTTGATGAATTACCGCAGGCAATTATTTTAATTTCAAAGTAAATACGTCATCATATCGATTGAGTACCAGTGAAATAAATGAGTCATCATTCACGCCACAAAATTCTTTCCACACATTGTACACTCGGGTGTTTATTCTATTTGGTCAATCTATTAACAATATTATTTGGCGTTTATACACAAACAGCAGTACAATCATATAGAAATTTATTGACGCTATTGATCGTCTTTATACAGACAAAACAAATAAATTACTCGGAATAATTCACGTTGCAATAACTTTCAATGTTCATTGTGTCTATACATGATTTAACATCAGCAGCATTTTTTCATCAATGATACACTATATAAACATGAAATGATTGTGATCGTGGGTTTGACATTGTACTGCGCGATTAATCAAAAATTCACAGATAAAATAACTCGTTTATTGCTTCAATCAGAATAGAAAATCACCAATGTCATTCTTATTTAATAGAAATTAAATGCATATAGGAATGATACCAAGGGCAATGCAGGCGCTCAAAAGTGATTGTTATTATTCTTCGAATTCATCGGACACTTATCCTGTAAAATTATGTTTCAAGTGGCTAACCAACTAATGAAACAAGATCTTGCTATTAAATACGACTTACAGGATCATTAATCCCCTTCTCTATTTATTTCTTCTCTATGTCGTATCTTTTTTTTTTTTGTGTTTTGTTAACTACCAATGCCATCTTGGCTCTATTCCGCTTTTACCTTCGCGCCATGCTTAAAACTATTACAAGGAAATATAAAAAAAAAAACAACATTCACTCATGTGAATTTATCAGATTTTTTATACAGAAATATGAATAATTATTTATAAGAATTCATATGATAAAGTACGGCTGTGTTTCAATTATTATTTATGTTTAATCATATGAGTCATAAGGCGGTATATATATATATATAAATAAATAAATGACAGCCCAAATATTGTGATATTACACGCGGTTGCAATACCTATATAAAGATCACAACGTCAAGTATATGAATTGTATTAAGATATGAATGGTGGGGGTCTGTCGGTTGAAATCGGATTTTATAACCGTATACACTACTATACACGATGGCGTAAGTCACAAAGATAAGGTAGTGAGAGAATCGAAGCCAGTCATACTCTATAAGTCGAAGCACCGGTGCGCAGTTGTGAATCTGTTTCTCTTGTGAATTCTTATTTATTATTTGTTTCTTTTTCATTTTTTTTTCTGCTCTTTTTTTCACGTTGTTCTGCTTCTGTTTGTCCCACCACTGTTCACAATCGTGGCGACTATTTATCATTCGTCTACAGAAAATAAACGTCATCGTTACTTTCGGGAGTCGTCGCAAGACCTTGTCCATATAAAATTGGCCTTTCAGTTGATCTTGACAAATGGCTTGCATTTCCAGTCTGTCGAGTACTCTCGTACACCGCGTCCTCGTGTCGATGCGCGACACTTATTTCGCTATTTCAAAAAAATAGCTGATAGCTTTGTGAATGTGGGATTTTCAATATTATTTACCAAAATGCAACGAACTCAAGTGAACCTCGTGGCCGATGTGTAAGTGATGCATTATTTCATACAAACGTGGGTGTTTGTGTGTGTGTGTTTACATTCTATAATGGATAAAAAAAATTTTCGGTATTTTAAATACGTCTTGCTTATCACATTATATTCACCAGAGTAATAATATGATTGGGTTAATTGTTTATGTACGATGTAAAATGTAAATATATATCTCGTGTAACGTTCAACTTTACAGTTTGCTTACCGTTATATATAAATAGAGTCGTGGTAACGATAAATTGCTCGACAGTTAGATTCTATTGTTGTTTTTATATTTTTTTTTCTTATTTACAAATTAAAAATTTATTCGACCACGCCCGATATATTTTCATGAATATTTGAAATATATTCAATTCATACCATTTTTTTTATTAGTCATGTAGGTAATAATCAATACCATTAATGACTTAGTATAAATCCTGTAATTATATATGAAAATTTTTTTCGATTGACGCCCAATTCGTTGCTATTGCCTTGACACAGTACAGTCTATTCAATAGCTATTCAGTACAGAAGAATATAGGTGTCTGTCAGTCATACATCGAGTTATTTTCCATGAGTTTCTTTATTCCCTGATGACCAATGACATCTTATACGTATATACAGATCCACATGTACACGCATTTGTTGACTTTGATATTGTCAGTCATATATATGAGCATATTCTACATCGTTTAACGAGTGCCAAGTATGAGTTTGTATATTCAGTATATTATGATATGAAGCAGGAGTGTATAGAAATTATTTTTTCATTCATTTTGTCCTTGTGAGGAACATCCACAATAAATTATGTATTCAATTTTCATTTTTTTTTTATTTTATTTTTGTTTTTTTCTTCATTCCACATGTTGTGATGGAGTTTTCATTACACTCTTGTGTATATATATATATATATATATATATACGCACTCATAAAAACATTGCACATTGTCTATTATATAATTATACACAAGGGAATATGCGGACGCAATTCGAGATAATGTAAGATAATGAAAATTTTTTTTAGCATTAGTCAACGTGGAAAATTAATATAAATAAATAATTATCATCTTTTCTCGCTTTTTTTTTTTAAATGACTTCATGAGTTGTGATAAGATTGAGATAATAAAAAAGTAAAGGCACGTAGTGACGTGATGTCATCGCACACGTTGTGTATAATTTCATAGAAGATATGAGTATAGACCATTATCAATACATTAACATTATTGGGTGTAAATACCCATTGTTGTGGTTGATATACTCAACATTTAAATATAGCTGGAGGCAGGCACGAATTGATAAACTGTAATTCTGTTGTTTTTTTTTTTTTTATTTTTTCTACGCTTGCTAGTTAAGTTCCTTCGAGTGAATTGCAATTTAGTAGTGAATTTCGTTTTAATTCACTGTATTTATGGTGACTGTCCAGTGAACAGGAATCTTGTGAAGTTAATACACCCTATTTTTTTCATGAAATTTAAGTTATTGGTATCAGTAATGAATTGCATTACTAGCGCAAATATACAATAAACAAATAAAAAATAACTACATCTACCAAAAACTGCGATTCAGAATTTTTTTTTCAATACACAATCATTTAATATTTCTTGAAACTTAAAATTGTCTCCTGATATTTATATCATACTTATATTTGCAAGTGAATATAAATTTTTATTCATTGATTGGCGATAAAGATGGGGAAAGAGAAAAATTATCAATGATGAGTTTGGTGGTGATTATCACTTTGAATTCATCAATTCATTGGCAATCATCTATAAAACATCGTATTTATTTTTTTCCACTTTCCCTGTTATTCACTTTTATTCTATAGTCATTATAGCTGCAATAAATAATCGAGGCAAGTAAATGATATGTTTGTTTTTTTGTTGCAGGATGGTATTGGACCCCAAGGCCACGAGTTTACATAGCGATTACGGAAGTTTTGATCGGCCATTGGCAAGTGGCGAGAGACACGAGGTGGACGTAGAGGCTGCGGTTGATGGAAGTAGTAGTGGAATGGCACAGTCCAGTGATGTTTACCAAAGGCAACCGTTGCTGCCTGGTGTGCCAACAAAAGGGAAAGATCGTTGGGGTTCAGTTGGCTCAAACGCGGATTATTATGAGGATGATAATGAGAAAATAGATAATATTGATCATGTGAGACATACTGGTATACAGAATGGCAGTGGTATTGTTAAATTGGATATACCAGCGCCATTAAGAGAAGAGCCGAGATTTCCCAAAGAAAAATGGAAAACTGTTCTTGGTAAATATAAGCAAAAATATATTATTGAATATCAAAATCTTGTATTTAATTAATACTTACTTTCGTTTATTTATTTTTTTCCATTCATTCATTAACAGCATTCCTGTTTATGGTTTTTAATTTTATTCTCACAACAACATCACTAGCGATGTTACATGAACGTGTACCAGATCGTTCAGTTTATGGTCCATTACCTGACATTATATTGGACAATATTGAGGTGCAAGATTGGGCATTAAGTGTCTCTGAAGTGTTGATTGTGATAGCATCTAATTCAGCAATGATATTTGTAATATTTCATAAGCACAGGTAACAAATAATTTTTATTTCATATTATAGTCATTGGTTGACTGATACAACGACATGAATAATTGCAATACAACCCATTTTGAAATTATTTTATTTATAGTTTGAACATTTTTCGATGCAAACATTTATATCGTGACATGCACACATGAGAAATATGAAAAATAATACACTTCTAAAACATATATTATTATTATTATTATATGACCTAGATATAAATTTCGTGCTTTTCTTGAATATTGGTTTCTTACAGGTTTATTGTCGCTAGACGAATATTCATTGTTATGGGATTATTGTATATGTTGAGAAGCATTACATTTTACGTTACGGTATTACCAATGTCCAGTAAAACTTATTACTGCAGTCCAAAATTAAATCACACAACACCACTTGTTATTACCAAAAGAGTTTTACAATTGATATCGGGTTTTGGTTTATCAATAAATGGCAAACATACATATTGCGGTGACTATATTTTTAGTGGACACACTGTTGTTCTTGTACTCTGTTACCTGATTATAAAAGAATGTAAGTAAATTGTCATCTTAAAATAATCCACAAATTATTTCACTCAATATATAAATTGAATAATATATTAATTGCAAAATAAATATATCCACACTAATAATAGACTCGCCGAAGAGATGTTTGCCGATACATTGGCTTGTTGGGCTCACAGCATTTGTCGGAGTAATTATGGTTTTGATTGCACATTGCCATTATACAGTTGATGTTCTAATAGCTTATTGGGTAACCACACGTTTGTGGTATATCTATCACACAATGGCAAATCATGCGCAATTAAAGGTTATTATTATTTATCAACAGCAATTGATTAGCTAATTAAATAATGAATATTAATAATGGCTATTTACATTTATTTATTTATTTATTGTTTTCTGTTATTCTGCAGCAAGGTGGACCAAGTAATCTGTTGGCGCGGCTTTGGTGGTTTCCACTGTTTAGATATTTGGAGAAAAATGTAGGTGGCAATTTACCACGACAATACGATTGGCCATTACCATGGCCACGAAGATTTCTTGCCAAGCACCCGAATCGGGACAGTTAATACACGTTGCAGTATCGTTATAAGGCGTAAGTTTATGGGAATATATATATATATATATATATAAACTGAACTTTTCAATTTAAAGTGTTCTGGTCGCCGAAGAATAAAACAAAGGACAATGGGTAACGAATAAATATAAGAGAATTGTGTAAGTAAAGAAAGAAAGTAGCAAGTAGTGCTAGCTAGGGCCTTTTGACTAACTCGTCAATGGACGGGCGTGAATGGAGATACAAGAAAGTTCATTAAGCGGTGTAATTCTAAAAAAAACAGATTAAAAATAAAGAAATGATGAAATTGATTTTAACGCCCGTTACTCAGGTGGAATCGTCGTTTAATAATGTGAAAAGTTTCCAGGAACTCTATCTTCAGTTGACTGATATAATAATATTCGTATATCGCGTTATTAAAATTTGAAAAATTTGGCTTTAATTGCGCGATATATTTCGATCATATGCAATTTTTTAATTCAAATAGATACAAATAATTAACAGTTGGATACATAAAATTTTGTATAACTTTAAACATGGATAGTGAATGGATGAAATCAATCAATAATATGGAAGAAAAAAATATTTACAGACTGATGATAATTAGTTGCGTTTTTTCTTTCTTTTTTTTTCTTTTTCACTTCCTCTTTCTCGTAAGGAAAAATGTGAGTTTATCGTGCCAAGCGTTCCTATATAAATCCCTGTTAGTTCCAATTTACAAATTAACCCACTTCGATCGCTCCACGATCGCGTGACAAATGATGATACAATTAATTTCGTCAGTGTCTTGGAGAACATGAAAGAACTGACCCTAACCTATAAATTAGAGTCTATATAATTAGAACGTGGAACTTAATTGGGACCAATGAAAAAAAAAAAAAATGAATAAATAAATTCGGAACGCTCAAATATATGAACATTCTAGTTTTTTTTTTGTTTTCTTTTTTCTGAGCACAAGAGAATCCAAAAATTTGGCGAACAATTCAAATTGAAAGTATGCGAGCATTAAAATCTGTATAGAAGATAGGTTGAATATTTCAAACGTGATATTAATTATATCTTTCAAGTCCTTGTTACCTGATGAATTTCTTTTCTTTTTGTTTTCGTTAACTATAGCAGTAGAGTTCCCGTGAAATACATCAAAATCACTATGACAAATGAAAATAAAAAGCCCCGGTAACATGAGAAAGTAAAGTTATGTTCGACATTTTATTATATAAATAAATAATACTAATAATAAATGTTTTCTATCACATTTTAGAACCAATTTAAAATAGAAACGAAAATCTATTATTCTTCCATTGCTTATTCGCATAATTTATTTCAAGATAAATGCTCGCATGTTATAATCATTCATTTTTCGAATTGATATTTCAATTATTTTTAGAGTTCCTCCAATTGAAAGATCCTTGTTAATAAATAAAAATTCGAAAAATTTACTTATAAACACACATATGCATACTGTGACTATCTTCCAACCAGAAGAACATTCAATCAATTGTTAATAGCACACATTATTATTCCTGGATCTATTGACAAATGATGTACAATAATATTGGGTATATTTTCATAACACAAAACGCGTATCACAAAATAATTATGCAAAATGCAAAGAGAATGATGAAATGAAATATATAAATATCTCTTCTCAGATACTTTAATTGATAAATTTTGCTTATAAATGTATATGCATACAAATATATCTATATATAAAATATATATTCCATACGTATACATACATTTTACATGCATATTTTGCGTACAATACATACTGCTACTACACAAATATTTTAACTGTACACCTTGTACCAATATATACATCATTATCTCTCTCAAATGTGTATAAATTGAGTAGGGTTCATTGAATCAATTGAATTTCCACATTTAAATGCTTAAAAACGTGAAATTAAATTTGAATAAAAGAAAATAAAAGGGGGGGGGGGGAGAGGAAAACAATACAAAATGAATAAATAAATGTTCAGTAGTTCATGTAAACCAATGTTTAGAATTCAAAAATTGATCGCATTGTGCGAGGCGACTGTTTATCTTAAACGTTACTTTGTAATTATAAATAATGTTACATATGCATATATACAAATGCGATATAATTATTTATACATATATATATATATATATATATATATATATGTTTATTATATGTGAAACAATGGGTGTGTATTTATATCAATATAAAATATGTTAAGCTTTAAATAGAATATTAATGCACACACATTGCAAAAAAAAAAATATAAAGAGAAATTGAAATGTTTCAAGTGTCTTTACTATTTAGCATTGGCAGTTATAGGTTTTGTTGATGTTCAACAAATTGTAAAGATGATGGAAAATTAAACGGAAACTTATTATACTTCATATTTGTATTTGATATGTAATAAACACACAAAATAACGCGTACGCGTACGTCTTTCTTTATGAAAACGTAAACATGAATCATGTATTTTTACGTGTAGATATTTTTTGGTAAATTGTTACAAATGTTCTGTTTGATATTAGATGATAAAAACTCGCGTATATTTGTAAATATGCAGTAAACCGTAGTCAACTGAGCTTAGAACAATGATTTTTTATTTTTCTCCAATTATATATATATTTTTTTTTATTGTGTAGTGGCAATTGAGAGAAAAATTTAAATTTCATGTTGACCAGTCACACGTAAATTGTTCATTTATTTTTGTCTTTTTTTTTTTTAATGAAATATAATAAATCTTATGAGGAAAAAGTTTGTATCTTTATTCAACTAACTGTAACATACATCATTTTATGATGTGATTTATCTGAAACACGAGTGAGCAGCTGATATTTATGACCTGTAATTGAGTTGCCAGTTATTATCAATGATTCCAAGTAGCCGATTGTCATTTTTATTTTATAATAAAAATAATTATTACTAACCTCAATTCAATTTCATTCAATACACTTTACCTGTAAAATTTTTCAAGTAAATATTCATTAATACATTAATAATGGCATCAGTGTTAAAAAATTTAATTGGTGAGGATGATACCAACAACGTTCAACAATTTGCAAAGAAACAAATTGACCGGAAATGGTATAATTTTCATGCATTGAGTCCTACAATATCAATATTACCTGGAACATTGTCAATGAACGATAAATATTTCAAATTTGCCAGTCGTGGAAAACAGGCAGCGGCATGTTCAATAATATCAATTGTATTTAGTCAAATGTTCGAACCAAAAGTATGGACAAGCAATCACGTAGATGAAATAATAAACAGCGGCGACAAACTTTATCGTCTTAGTCACACTCATAATCAAGTGAACAAAAATGAATACACGACACCAATTATGGTGTATCCTGAATTTTTTATCGAAGATTATAAATGTTCAGTCCGTATGGAATCAAGCAACATTCACGGGAATATTTTTAATGAAAGAGGCGATTGGCCAGATTTAACTGATAGCCTACAACGTTTTTTTAAGCTCAATAATTGGGGTGTGATAACAGCTCAAGGATCATCAGTGGCCATATGGCGTCATTCAAAATACGGTTTTTTCTACTTCGATCCGTCATATTGCAATGAAAAAGGTGTAAGAGCAACATCAAATGGCGTTGCATGTGTCATGAGGTTCAAGTGTATGGATGACATGAGAGAATTGTTTGTAAAAAGTGTGAATGAAAAATTCGATACGCGTTACACCATTAACAAAGTCATTCTAACAAGTGTGAATTTATTTGATCGTGGCACAGTTATGGTGAATAAATTCAAGGTTGATAATAGTATTGTAAAGAGTCTCAATCGAGTGAAAATGGTAGAAAATAATTTGTCGTGTACCAAAGTGATTTCTAATGTTGCTAAAATGGCAACGACTGTAAAAAAGATAACGACGGAACCATTGACCATTACAACATCTAATTACAATATTGATACAAAATTTGCCATGATGCCATTGGTTGATCAAAATAATTTCAATACAGGCTATCCGTATTATGATTTAGAAATTAATATTCCGTCGGTATTTCAAGAACTTGCTGACAATCGTGCAATACTTCATGGATGGACACACGAATCTAGCGATGTGTACAAAGGTAAAGGTAGACAAAATATTGCCAATTGTATTATGTCAATAGCAATGAAAAAAGTTTATCCAGTAAAAACTTGGATACGTCCAAGACTCGATGAGATTCTTAGATTGGGCGATGCACTTTATGCTGAATTAAATATTGCCAAGCCAACAATTAAATCAATGAATACCGCTGATTTTAATGATACTAAAATTATAATTGAAGAAAAGAAATATTATGTTTGTGTTGATCTTTTGACAATTATCGGTACGTTTAGTTCAAATTTATCAGTTGTGTTGAATATTCAGCAAGCACTTGAGAAATTTTTTTTAATCAACAAAGATGGGATAATTGAGTGTTCGTCAATGGCAATTGCTGTTTGGACTCATCATAATTATTTTTATATGTTTGATCCGCGTGAATGTGACGCCGAGGGTGTTAGAGTAATTGAGGAAAAAGTCAAAGCGCGTAGAAAAATTAAAAAATATGATTTGAATGAATCAAAGAGAAAAAGTGATGGAAAATGTTGTGTAATGCGTGTTTCGTCTATTGATTCATTAGCAACGCAATTTTTAAAGAATGTTGATCCTTCTAAAAAAAATGATCGCTTTATTATTAGACGTATAAAAATAATTAAAGACATACCGGGTACAAGACCGTGGTGTAATTTTCAGCCGGGTGAAAGGGGTAAGACTTGGGTGCTATCGGGAACATCATCAGATAATTCCGATGAATTAAAGGATAACAGTCGTGGTATCCAAGGTATCACGGTGCCAGTGGTAGCACTGATAAAAGCTAAAGAAATTCCACCAAATGAATGGACAAAAGAAACAGTTGATGATGTCATTCGTGAAAGCGATGAATATTACAATTGGTGTATTTCATCGGAAGACGTGAATAAATATGAATTGTCATTGCAAAATCTAAAAAAAAATTTGTATATAAAAAATCGCCGAGTTAAAATAAATATCCAAGAGTCATCAATCATTGGTGATGTTAAAGCCACGTCTCACACACAATTGCCCAATTTATCAAAGGGTATTGTACAATTTTTTAACATTCATCAATTTGGTATTGTTGAACTGGAAGGTTTAACGGTGGCAATATGGAAGTTTAGCGAAAAAGAACAGACCATACATAGTGTTCAAGAAACATCATATTATTATTACGATTCGATACCACAAGGTAAAATTGATCACGGTGATATTAAAGGCGACAAAGTGTCATCGGCATGTGTAATTCGTACATTGGATCCCGTAGAATTGTCACGGTATATTGAAATGAATATTGATCATAAAGTAGCAGATGAATTTGTCATTCATTCAGTAAAAGTGGAATCTATAAGTGATCCAATGACAGACCAAAAAATTGTAATAGACAAACAAATATCAATTAAACGAGATTTAAATGCCTATGTTGAAATGGGCGATGATGGCGCATATTTGAATGGTACATTTGACCAATCCAACGTGATACAATTCAAACCACAAACTTGTAATAAACAACAAGCAGCCAATGCTCTAGTAACATTGGCAATGTCTCAACTTTATAATCCTCATTTGTGGTATGATAAAGTTATTGATGATATTTTGAAACTTGGTGATGAAATTACCCAGGAGAATTTGAATAATTTACCAGAGCAAGTGGAGTATGCGGAGAAGGGCGGAAAGACAATTATTATTGAACGATTACGTAACTACTTGCTGCCAAATGAAATTGATGAGACATTTAACATTGGTACTAATCGCGTGACAGTATTAATTGAAGAAGCAATTAAGATGAAACCAGTTGGAAATTTAGCTGATACGCTTTATGAATTCTTTGCTGAGAATCCGATGGGAATTTTGCAACAGGAAAATGTAATATTGCCTATTTGGAGGGAAGGTAATATTTACTTTACAATGAATCCACGTGGTAGATCTCATAGCGAATCAATGGAACAAGAGGGCATTGCGACAGTTTTTTGGTATGTATCTTTACTGTCTTTCGCTTCGAACATTCAACATTTGCTCATCAATCCCAATGGAAATATCACTATTGAGATTGTGCAATTAGAAAATGAGTATGAGACACGACTAGCTGAAAATAAACGACCGAAAAAGACAATGTCGACTGAAATTTTGTGGTATAACTTTCCGAAAAAAACCAATGGCATTTGGGAACTTGTTGGTGATGTTTCGATGAATGACGAACAATTTTCAATAGAAAATAGAGGTAAACAGAGTGCCGCAGTGTCAATTATGGCTGTGATATTCTCTAAAGTTCATGAACCGCGGCAATGGACTAAAGAAATTATTGATAAAGTCGTCATAACTGGTGATAAACTTCATGACAATTCTGTTGTACGTTTGGGTGAAAGTATTTCACCTCGAGTCAACCAAATACTCAATGAATTTTTTTTGTCCAATCGACGACTTAATTTAATGATCAAAGATAGTGTTGAAATAGGAAAAATTACCGAACCATCATCAAGAATACAAGATTTAAAATCTGGTCTAGAAAATTTTTTCCAAGACGATAATTCAGGCATTATAACATTGGCTAATGAATTAAATATCAGTATTTGGCCGAGTCAAAATCATTATTACTGTTTTATTCCTGATACATCATCACTAGATGGTGATCAAGCAAAGGTAATTAAACCTCGTGTATTGCGTTGTGCTTCCATTGAACATATTGCTAATGAACTTGGCGCTTTTGTCAATGCTGACGCTGATTATGAAATGCATGAAATTGACATTCTCGATTGGGATGAATTACAAACATGGAAATTTGATCCAAGTCCAGCCATAAGACCATCCAATCTACCGCCATTAAATGCATATAAACAACTTCAAGGTGGAGCGCGTGCTATTTTACGTGCTGGAATTAATCAGGGTTCCCATATCTTTTTAGAAACAATAAAAAATCGCCAAAGTGCTGCCAATTGCGTCGTTGCACTTGGTATGTTCGTTATTAAAAATCCCGTGACATGGACAAAAAAGACATTGGATGATATTTTAGTGATTGGATGTAATGTTCATTGTGAGTCACTCAAAGTACTACCGAAAAAATTGAAATTGATGCCACCAGATGTTATTAGAATATTTCGTATAGGTGTAAATGTTTTAACAGCCGACGTGGATGAGTCAACGGTGACGGGCTCAGTGACTATGCCACCACCAAAGCCACAGGTTGAAGATAAGAAAAAAGCAAGGGTAAAACAATCGACGAGAAATAAAGAAAAGATGAAAAAAAGGCGAAGGGAACCATCACCACCGCCACCATCACCGATTCTCCTTAAAGAAGGTCTTGAAAAATTCTTTGAAAGTAATAACGCAGGAATTCTTGTGGCTGGTCGGTTTATGATTGCTATTTGGAAAAATAATGGTATTTATTTTATGTACGATCCGCATGCACGAAATGATCAAGGTGTGGCGGAAGAGGATGGAGTTGCTTGCACAATATGGTTTGCGTGTCTACAACCGTTTTATGAATTGATATTTAACAATATTCACGAAAATGGATAAGTTTGGAAGTTATGTTATTTGTCGGACAGTAGTTAGGACAACAATTATTGAAGCGCTGCCATTTCCCGTTGGTTTTCAACCATTTTTTGAGATTATTGGAACATCAACAGCGGAAAATTCGATAGGCAAAAATATAACTATTGGCGTAGAATCTTTATCGGAATATTATCATGTTGATGAGGAGCTGAGTACTTTACAAGGAACATTGCATATGCGAGATGCATGCTTTGATGTGACAACGCGCGGATTTCAAAGCACGGCAATAGCAGCCGTTGCCATTGTTGTTGGTGTACTACATGTTCCGGCAACGTGGGGTGCTCAGTTGATTAATTCTATACTGAAATATGGTGACATACTACATGGAGAGAGTATGCGAAAGTCAAATTCGGGTGCACGGATTTTGTCGCCCACGGAATTACTCACTGTTTTTGTTGTTGGTGACTTTAAAACAACAATTTACATTCACCGATATACAACTGTGGGAATTTTATTGGTACACGATTTGGTACAAGGCCTCACTCTATTTTTCCAAAATAATTGTGCTGGTATTCTGCATACGCAAAATTTAGCAGTCGCTGTTATGCAGCATTATGGAAAATATTATTTATTTGATCCATGCGAGTGTGATAAATTTGGCAATCCAAGTCATGGTGGTGCTGCGTGTGTTGTCAAGTGCGATAATATAATGAGACTCGCATCGTTATTTGTCAATAATTGTAATTACAAAATTCCGTGTGTTTATACGATAAATACCGTGAATGTACTGAATCTTCAATTTTTCTCTGATATCACAAGTGAATACACACCACAATTGACAAAAATGAAATTATCATATTGAATTATATTTTGTTAAAGACGATTAATTGCGAACAACATTGATGAAAGTACAAAAACAAATGAAAACAAACAAAAATTATCGAAATAATTATTTTGAAATTGCTAATTTTTTTTATTTATAGATTTATGACACAAATCACTTTTAGCATCTACAATAAGTAGGAGATACAGGCTATACGAGAATGAAATTTGATACAGATCACTTATTTAGATGTAAATACAATGTGTGTTGTTGTTTTTTTTTTTTCAATTACACGCTATAAACTAGATACTTAGAAAACACTGTACAACGCAGCAAAACTGTCATATACTTTACAATATAATACAAAAGCACTCATTGAAACAAGACAAACACACTCGACAAGTCATCAAGTTTCGTGAGGCACTGAAAAAACCTATCCTCCAACCGATTTTTACTGTTGTTGGTGAGACACGTGTTTTCGAAAAAACAAAATTCACAATTGGCAATTTATCCAATATTTGTGACATGAATTTACTTTCTATAGGCCATTATTACGGAATTATCTGTCACTTATACATAATCAATATTCAATTGGCTGACTTGATCAATGATTATATTTATCTACATATATATATATATATATATATACATAAACATATTGATTACGAATTGATAAATTGACATAAAGTATGTATGCAATTTTACTATAAAATGATTCATTCCACAGCCAATTGACGATGATTATAATTAATTCCGCATCGTGGTGTTGACGAAATCTGGACCCGGGTAATGACTTCGTCTCATTCCTCCAAGTGACAGACTGTGTGATGCTGATAAGTGTGATTACTGCTACTGCTTTATACCACAATATATCAAATACTCCTTATCTTTTATACTTCACGATTTTGCTTGCATTTATACGGAATTTCAATCAATCAACATTATCATTTAGCATCACACAGTTTACAGCGGGCATTCATACATACATCAGTACAATTTATAGTCTTTTTTTTTGTTTGCAGCTCTGTCAGTAAAAAAAAAAATTCTTATTTATGTGGATGTTGCGGCGTCCACGCGCATTGTTGCCCATCGGCGGGAAATGTGTATTTTTTTTAATGACAATATGGGAATGAAATTGAGAATTAATGAGGGAATTATAATAAACAGATGGAGAACCGAAAAATATATAATATAACAATGAAATATAAAATAATTGTTAAATGGGAATACGATGATTTAACAGAAATAATATCAGTGCATACTTTTGATCATTTTATAATACAGAGAATATAATGGTTGTTAGTGAAAGATGTCCACTGACAGAACGCATTATTAAAACAGGATCGTAATTGTAAAAATATTGTTATTATCAATAATATTGGCATGATGTTCTTATGGCACGTTTAGTTTACTATTCAGTGACGCATTACAGTTATTGTGGGTTTTTTTTTACTATACAGACAATTATATTTTTCTTTTTTTTTATCAGTCAAAAAACCATTTTTTTCCAACTGTTATACATTCACAATTCACATTTTTGTTATTAGAGCGTATACGATTCATCTGTTCCTTTTATTTAATGTTTTTCTTTTTTTTTTGCTTTCTGTTCTCACAAAAGTTCCCCATTGCACATCTCCCCATCTTGATAAATGCACCTTAAACATAATTTCTTTTATTTGTTTTTCATTTTCGTTTATTATTTACATTAGCTGAATTTTCTAATGAATATGTATTGACACAATTGTTATTAGAAAAGTGCTATTGCTCTTTTTTTTGGTCGATAAAATGGTAAAACCGATTGCACCAAAATATCATGCAATTATATACAAAAAATATTAACTTGTAAAGTTAATGATTGAAATTTTTTTTTTACCGTTTTATATTTTATCTCACAAAATAGGAGCACTTGTTTTTTTTTTTTTTTTTCAAATATCTATTCTTCATTGCATTCTGTCATCTGTTTCTATTTCGAAATTTCATTAATAATTTCAGTTGTTGTTCATATTATCAGGAAAAAAAAATAATAAAAAACCAAACTTATTAACGAAGATAAAATTTCACATTACTTCACACAATAAATTGCACAAAAATATTTGCGATATCCAGTCGCAAATAATATACGGGATTGCTTCTAATAAAAACAAAAAGTTAAAGAACCAATTATTCTTTATCAATCAAGAGCTCTCGTTTTGACAGTCTGCCAAATTTAATTTCAATTATCTGATTGCTTCTAGAGTCGTCTCATTATTAATATTTCATTTCAATATTAACAGGCATGCAGAATAAAAACTATATGGTCAAATAAAAAAAGAAAACAAAGTAATGCGAATTTTATCGCGCGGACAAATAAAATTCTATACCATAAATTTCGTATGTTTAACAATCTAAAATCGCTTTAATGTACAATTGTTTTTTTTTATTTTGCTTCATACAAAATAGAAAGAAAAAAAAATACTACAATATTCCTGACTCTTGATCTAGTCACATACACGCACGTATTTATATAACGGCATTGAATGTGTTGGATTGAAGAAATATGGAATTATCAATTGATAGGGAAAAACTCTATCAAATCAAACAAATAAAAAAAAACATGAAAAATTTGAGATATTATGAAGGAATATTTGAACGACAATTAACACCGAGAAATGGAACCAATGAAAAATAAAACAAAAATATATATAAAAATTGCAAAATGCCATAATCAAATGCAGAAACATTCAACATTGAAATAAAGAAAATTTACTGATGTTTCCAATCATTCGATTTATAAACAACAAAATATGCACTGGAGATCTATTGGCTCGAATGTTCAGATACAATTAGTTAAAAAAAAAGTATATTTAGAAACAATTTACACACATTAGATTTACTGTGACAAATTGTGGGTTGCTTTTGGGACGGGGGAAATGGACGAGACATGGAAAAGGAATGAAACGAAAATGCTGTTGGAAACACACGCACGCTCATTCGTTCACAATGACTTTACATTATTAAAAAAATTGTCTTACACGCTAATTAAATCGCAATGTGTGTATAGACTTTTAAAAAAATAACAAATTACATACACAATGATTTTTAAGGGTATTTGACACGTGAAGTCGAGTACAAAATAAAATAATATTAATTGAATAGATAATAAAACGCTAGCGTTTCTTTTTTTTTTTTTCTTTCAATTGTTCAAAGCTATTTCTGCGATAATAATTCAGTTTCTGTTTTCGTATTTCATTTTTATTTTTTTTTTATAGAATATAGTACCTGGCACAGGAACATGACATCTCAGTCATTGGCATCACAACATAACAAGGACTACAAGCTGACGTCACCATAACACTTTTTTATCTTTAATATCGTAATCAGTCACTATGTGGGCATATTTTGATTCGCACATACAGTAGTGGCACCATACGAGTGTAAGTGGTGACGAAATAGCTAGACACTTTGTCCTGAGTATTTTTTTTTTTACATCATTTTTAATATTCTTTCTATGTCTTTTATTTCATTTTATCTCATTTCATTTCTTTTTCTTTCTTTCTTTTTCTTCACATCATTGAATTATATTTGTATTAATTCTATTTTCGGTGACGGGACATATTGCGTCCCTTGGCGACGTTAAATCTGATCAATTAGAACAAGATTTGTCTCGCATCGCCAACAATATCTTTGGCGCAACAATTGTTTTTGAATCGCAAATCCCTATACCTATAATACACACATTCTCCTCAATGTGTATATTATATGTTTTATTAGTTTTCGGTTTCAAATTAAATTATTTCTATCATATTGCGATTGATCCACTGCAATTTCCTAAATGGCCCCCCGATAACTTTGCAACAATTGTTATCACAATCGCCGATGACGCCACCGCCGCCACGGCTGTCCAATTTCTCCGAATGTATATTAATATGAACCCCGATGACATCGAATCGTAGAGTCTTGTCACTTGGGGCCGCCCAGGGCTACGTAACACTGATCGCTGGATTTGGTGGACCCGATGGCGCTTGACCAACTTCACTCTTTATACACTGACCCGTTAATTGGTTAACGCTCAATGGATTGTTTATATCGTGTGGATTTGTACCAACAGGATTTCGATGCGGTGGCATTGGTTGCATTTGATTTTGATTATGCGTGGACATCGATGGTGGTATGGATACTGGTGGTGTTAATGGACACGGACATGGACTGGCTAAACTCGACGGCGATGGTAACACCAATGATGGACTTGCCAAACTTGACAATGCTGATAATCCACCGGGACTGCTCAATGACTCATCGTCCTCAGGAGTGCCGGCCTCCCCAACGCTACCCAAATTGTCCTCTGAGTGATCGTCATCGCCATCACCGTCACCTTCACCGTCCCCGTCACCGCCCTCCCCCATGTACCTGATACATTTCTTCTTACGTCTGTAAAACAACATACAACACATTAGTTTCATTCAAGTGGCATATGTAAAACAATGCCAAATAAAAAGACGAACGAACAAAAAAAAAT
>CAJUYH010001559.1:48019-64289 GCA_910591685.1 Galerucella tenella
GAAAGGCGGACGGGAGGGTGGTATATCAATAAATAAATAAATGAATAAATAAATAAATAAATAAATATATATATATATGTATAATACATATATGTACATATTTTTGTATGTAGGGTATGTATTTTTTTTTTTTTTGGGGGATTGTAAGAATGTGTGGAGTGAGGCATGTGGGTACCTCCAGGATCACTGTTTGTGTCTTGTTTGCGCTTCCTCTTCTTAGTTCGGTTGGTATTTGCGCGGGAAGACCAGTCAGGGTACAGCTGCATGTGCAACTGTCTCTCATGTCGCGCCAATTCATAATACTTGGCCTGTTCCTCTCGCCCTAGCGCGTGCCACTACCGAGAGAAGAGAGAACCAAAACACTTTTTGTATATAATTGCACAGAATCTCGGCTAAACAATAATGGTAATGAGAGAATAATTTTTTTTTTTACTATGCTACTGCCGCCACCCTGTTGTGTTGCCATTACTCAAGTTAGCTCATCTAAACAAAAATTATCTCATTTCCTTGAAAATATATTCTTTTCGTTTATCAATTTTTTATCTTTTTTTTTTTTTTTTCATTTTTCTTTTGATCAACAAAAAAAAAATATTGAAAAGCATTTTCAAATAACATTGGGGTCCCTACTTTCCGTTTAAAGTGCTAGAAGAACAGTCTAGGTTGCCCCCCTATAGTTGCACCACTATTTATCCGTCGATTCTGTACCTATTTTTGTTTTCTTTTATTTCTCGTACAGAGTGTCTGATAACGCTTCCAGTCAACCATATACAATTTCATTCAATTCAATTTAAAAAATAAGAAATGATATAGTAATATAAAAATTGTTCTTTGATATTTAATTGTGTATGGCATTGTACGTATTGTCTGAGGATATTTACCATTCAATAGGTTTTTATCATCAATATCATCGTTCCCATTTGCAAATACAAAGTGAAACAATTGAAATTAAAATCAAAAAATGATCCCATCGTTTATTAGTTCCGTGTAAAATAATTATTATTCAAGTTAATTATCAACAATAAAATTAACATGGAATTACCAGACATTCCGTACATTATTTAATTTTCATTCTCAATTTTTTCCTTTTTGTCTTTTTCATTTTTTTTTTTAAATAACGAATACCGCTTTAGGGAGTTGGCCAGACAATCATCGGATCATTGCGTACGCGGGTCCATTTTTATCTTTTTTTCTTTTCTTTTTCAATCATTAAATAATTACTTCTTTTTTTTTTCGTTTTTTCTTTACTTTTTTTTTGTACTGCTGCCACATTCCACAATCCCCACAGACAATCCAATCCAATTGAATTAATGAAAATCCGCTCATCAAAGAGATAATACATGGAAAACAAATGAAATAAAAAAAAATAAAAAATAAACAAAAAAAGAAACGCACAGAGACTTTGATCGTTTCAATTCAACCAATAGGTACTATTAATTATTATTAATGATTATTTAAAGGGCCTGCTGTTCTAGCACTGGAAAGTGGTACCTCCGGTGGGATCTGCGGAGCGCTCTTTCTTCCTCTTCTTCTTCTTGCTGCCGTATCCGTAGTTATCCCTGGCACTCCAGCCGGGGTAGCGTTGCTGGTGCAGATGGCGCTCCTGCCTGGCCGCCTCATAATACCGCGCCTGCTCCTCTCGACTTAGCGAATGCCACTGCGTGATCATATGCCCCAAAACGTTCAGATTTTTCAAAGTCTCAATAATTCTCGTGCACCGTGCTTTTTATCTATATTTTTTTTTGTGCCTTTCATATTCGTACAAATGTTGTTTAATTTCAAAATATGACACAGACTCTCGTTGGGTTATTCCGTGCATACAACACACACGGAACATTTTCCCATATCCCGTTTCCCACCCCTCACAGCACGTGGACCCCGATTTTTATTGAAGTATTTAATTCAATAATTACTAAAAAATTTTTTTTTCCGTTATTGTTACGATTTTTTTTATGTTCGTCCTTATACGAGATTCCTTAGATCCCACCTACAATGCTCTATTCGTACTAAGGTGATCTTTATTTTATTTTTATTTTTATTTTTTTTTTTCTCTAAAGTTTGTTAATAGTTGAGTAAAGCGTATGATTATTTTTACTGATCAAGCGTTAGTATCATGCACAAAATTAATTGTTTCTACATTTACGTCGAGGTCTTTAATATTTGACACAATTAAAGTCTCAACAAAGTCAAGATTTTGTTCAAAATAATATTGTGTATTATCAATTATTCAAAACTAATGATAAAAAATGAATAAATGTAAGGGATAAAATGAATTTTCACTATCTATTTTATTTTCATGTTTATATAGATTCAATGAATTTATAGTGGAATGGTAAATATTAAACAGCAATTTTGATGTGTAAATGTGACGAATACAATGAAAGTGATATTATAAAATTATAATTAAATTGTGAGAAAATACTTTTTCATGGCAACACAAAATCTTGACTGCATATCCAATCATCTTTGCATCATCAATAATTTAATTGTTTTTGGAAAAATAAAAATATTGAATATATTTATCGACAAGATAAATGAATAAATGGAATCAATGTAGCAATGCAAAAATGATGGTATTCTATTAAAAGAATTATTTGAATTTTATTTTTATAATAAATATTGAATTTTACTCACCCGCCTTCCTAGAATTTGGTTGATTGCAGCACTCTCTTTTAAGGTACATTCCGCCACTACTTTCGCTCTCATTTCTTTCATATAGAGCATAAAAGCGTTTAATGGCTTCTTTATATGAGGTTTCTTTTTGTCTATAAATGAACATTTATACAAATTTGATGTATAAATATATACATATATGAATTTTTCACTACATTATTATCTGCAGTAAATAATTTTTATATTGATAATACCTTGATTATTTTGTTGTCCAGTATCTTGCGTTTTTGTGTTATCTGATGCTAATGATGATGAATTTTTTTGGTCCATTGTCGACCTGCAAGCAAAAATCCATTTTAAATTAAACAAAATTTCATCAAAGTGACATTTGATAAAAAAAAAATAAAAAAAAAATATAATTGTAAACTGCCAAAGAAAAAAAAATACCGTTTAGAGTGTGATTGTTTTATTTCATGATTATTAATAAGCTCATGTTTTACATTAGGCATAGAATAAACTGATGTAGAGTTGGGTGAACTGCACAATTGCTCATTAATATTGACTGCCGGTCCATCAAAGTATGGTTGGGGTAAACTAAGTGGATTTCTAATGAATTGTTGTGGCAATGACCAACTCATTTGTTGACACATGAGTTGTTGTGCCTCCACCATAGCTAACAATTGCATAAAATAATACTGTGTGCCATACGGCGGTGGACTGACACCTCGTGGAAGATTCAAATTTGTCATTTGCATTAAATTACTCATATGCAATGCAGTCAATATTTTTTGATCTGCCATTGGTATATTATCGTCACTGGTTTTACTTGATTCGTGTAATATCGCCATATTGTCGGGAATTTTTAATTCCACTTTGTCCTCTTCAACTTCATTCTTACTTGATATCGAATGATCATCATCAATCAATATTAAATCATTGCTATTACTATTATCCTTTTTAATAACCAAATTCAAGGGCTCCAAACAATCGGACTCCATCGCCACTCGGAATATTCAGTTTAGTGGCGATAGATTTTTATTCCCTTCCCCTCCCCCTTTTTATTTCACTTTGTCAATGAATACCCAAACAAAAGAAAAAATATAAATAAATAAAATACTAGTAAATCTACTTATTGGCACGTTCTTTTTATTTTTTATTTGTTTTTCTCCCCTATATTTTCTATTCAGTACACAATAGTCTTCTTCAATTGACAAAAATAATTATATTTAAATTTTTCATAACTCCGTAAACTGTTCACATACACAATCACTCCAACCATCTTTGTATATTTATCATTTCTTTTTATTTCAATATAATAAAATTTAATATCATTATTTTTAATATCACAATTCGTGTTAAATCATCATAATATGTCAAATAGAATTATTATATATTCATCATTGGCAACAAATCACCATAGTCACATTCCATTTTATGTCCTGTCATTTTCACACAACTATCCCACCTCTTTCACCAATTTCAATGGCTCTACCACTATATATACATACATATCTATATGTATATATACATATGCATGTACATGTGAGTACGATTGTGCATTTTTATGTGTGTGTATGGTATTTAAAAGTCTTTATATTGCAACCATATATCAGTGTTATTATTGAAGATTAAATGCCAAGAATATTTATATCGGTGTATTGGATGCCAATGACAGTTGATAAGTTTGATGTTGGAGTCTTTTGTGTGTATTTGAGTGTGGTAGTAACACAGAATCACCCCAGTGGTGTTACGATTGATTATCCGAGGTTGGGGTGGCGGGTGCACGGGCCATCATTGCAATTCATGGCTCCACAACTACATCTCGCAGTGCCCTACCAATGTATAATTCGCGTGGGGTGAGTGTAAAATCGCATTTTTTTTTGGCGGGCTAAGTGAGGCGCTGCTGTCGCAAATGTTGTCCAGGGCTGTCGCAAACAATAATACCATTGGGGTTCTTTGGCCACTTAATTTTTTTATATTTCCTCACGCACTTTGACATTTCTCTCAGCTATTTATTGTCTGGTAAAATTTACATTTCAAATATTCCATGGAGCATCATCACTTTTCACCGCCAAACACTCTTATATTCTCAATTATTTTTATTTTTTATCATTGACAAATCATACAATCAACTCATATTAAATTCAGATATCACATATTTTCATCACGTAAAAATGAGTTCATCAACCTTAACAGTAACAATCCCATTCAACTGTATAGAAACACAAAATGACGAGTGGGGCAATGCAAAATAAAAATCACATTGTATACATGGACGGAAAAATGTATTTCAGTGATTGGGACAAGCGAGAAAAAAAATAAGAGTTTATATAGGTGATCGTTGATGAAGTTTTGTCTGAGAATTTAAATTCACTAGTAAGGCAGACAGACGGACGTTACTGCTGCGCGTTATGGATGCGACTACATTGTAATGCGATGCCTCTCTGACGGCTCCCTACTACCCCTCTTTGCCGATACGACAGTTATAATAATGGCGAAGTCGTAATTTCCGGATTTTGTCGTTATGACATTGCTCCCACATGTCTATTTCATACTCTTGTACCCATTTCATATCTAACATCAAAATAAAAATGATATTCATGATTCACATCGATCAAATACTCATTATTCATTTTCACCCATCCAATGGCAATTGATGGAAAAAAAATGCAATAATAATTTGTATATGATGTATCTCACACAAATTACAAATCTGTTAAGAGGGTAATGATCAATACATAGCAAAAGCAGCGCAGACGCTGTGTGACTCTGAGTTGTGAGCTGCCATTTCGATATATAAGTGTATTTATCCTATCCGTTGATGCGAGAGTTACCTAGAACGAAAGTAGTAGTAGTAGTAGTAGTAATATTAGTATAGCTCTAATGTGTTTTGCTGTGTGCGTTTTCTCCCTCACGACGTGCTACCCTCTGCGGCAGTCTTCCAAACTATACGACATCATCCCCTTCAACCCTGTCTAAATTGAAGCACGCACACCTTCTTTATCATGCGGGATGAAGTAGATGATGATGTTTCTACCATTTGTGTATGTATATACATATACACAGTCTGATAACTTATATTTATGTAACATTTTTTTATCGACAGAGTATATATTATCAGAAACCTTCAGTTAATAATGTGTCAATTGAAGAAAAAAAACGCACCCCTGATAAATTTATCACCCTGTTACCATTAATCGCCAAAGATATTGAAACATTATTTGATTTTGATATGGGAATGATGGTTTATCGATGGGCACATACATCAATTTCTTTGATGACAATTTATCAACGGTGTAATCAATCATCTATGCTTTAATAGATTGTGACCATTTGCTGATTGGCGCCACAGCCAAATTGTACCATTATATTTATGCACTTTTATTTGTTAATTTATTTATTATTTTTTTTTTTTTTCATGCCGTGGGTTGTGAATATATGTGGAGTGTGTATTTATATATGATTGCTTGTATTATTAATAAACATTGAATTAATGAAGATCATACCTATGATTGTGATCTAAGGTAGAGTGATCCGCTTTTGGCGCTGATGAAACTAACGCATGGGACGCTAACGCGTGTGCGTGCGGGCTCAGTCCCGGATGAGGTGGCATGAGGCCCGTTGGTGAAAACCGATAGAGATCACTGCAAAATTAAATATCAAGTGTATTATAAATATGTGAAATTATACAAACTGCATTAATTTTTATATAAATTGACGGGTGGTGGAATTATAATTGTACTTGCGTGTGTGTTGATTAATAATATGTAATGTTTCTTTACATTTTCTTCGCTTTTTTTTTCTTTATTAAGATATTGCAACATTTAGATTTATGAAAATTGCTGTTGTTATCATTCAATAATAATTATTTGTATAACGGAAGTATGCACGTACCTGGGTAAACTGGAACTTGTGATGGGTAAACTGGTGGGATATGGACTCCTAAAGCTGGCACTCGCTGGGGAAATGGGGTACATGCTCGGTGTATGCCTGAAACCATCAATTACCTCGTATAAATTATGTAAACACTGTAACGATTAATTAAATTGTATTTGATAATAAGTAGTTAAGACATGTATAATTTAAGTTGTTTCCTTTTTTTTTTGTTCATTTCTTTGTTAATATAAAAGGATGAGAACGGAAAATGAATAATGGCTTTGAAGGGACTGCCCTAATTGTTGGACGAAGAAAATAAATCATCCATGGAAAATCGCAATTTGGGGTTTTTCGGGCAGAAAGCAAATAACATGAAGGGACCTTCTTTTTTTCAGGCTTTTCCTAAGTGAATCTAGTGAGGAGGGTGTACTCGGCCTAATAGACTGGAACTGACAGGATGACCAGTAAGATATTGAGGACCTGGTGAACACTATTAGTTAACCACTTTTCCAACAGATTTTTGTCCGTCATAATGTTTTTTTTTAGTGCTTTACTTTGGATTATTAAAAAAAAAAATAATAATAAAACAATTAAAATCTAACTCACCAAGATGCAGCGACTTGTGTCATTTCTGGACTTAGCATGGGGTAGGGATATTGTCCAGTGGAGAATGGATACATCGGTGCCCTTGTAAGACCTGAAATGTAAAAAATGTTGCTTCGATTTAAGGCTAAGAAGCTACATGGCATAAACATTCACACTTATATACAGACATACTTTCAATATTTTATTGGTATTAAAAGTAAGAAATAAAACTGGCAAAGTTACATTATTAGTTGTGAATTTTATTTTTCATGTAAATCTAATAATTAATGCGTAAAAGTACCACACAAATATTATGAATAAGATCAAAGCTACGTTTTGTCAGATCAAATGCAAATATTATTACACATGTTTGATCATATAAAAATGAACAGCCAGAGATGGAATGAGTGTTCAGGATCCAACATTTAATTTGCTGAATAAATATTGAACGTCCCTAATGTACATTGAAAAATGAAAAAATGGTCTCTGACCTAATCTCTGTATTCTTTATCTCTCAGTAAATAGAAACAAAAATATTCATTCGTTGAGTATAATTATTTGCGACGAATCGGTGATGAACAAAGGAATTATTTCAGCAAAAATAAACGTCACACAACATGTTAGTCCTTTGAAACTAAATTCGAACACGGTTGCCAATTTTTCTATTTCTTTTGCTCAATTCTTCTGTTTTTTTTTTTTTTTATTTATTTATCAAGTCACGCTATATCCCAGAGACTCAGTGCGATACTGTGACACACGTTTATATATCTATACACATTAGCGGTATAACGTGTCAAAGGGGTGGTACCATTGAGGGTGACATATTGAAGTGAAACGCACATAGTATGACGAGTATATATATATATATATGGGTGCGGTTGTGTGTTACGTAAATGTATGCCTTTGGCGAGACAAACAAATTGGCTTCGTAAAGACTTAACGAGAGGCATTGTCGTCCGGGGCTAAATAAAAAGAAAAGAAAAACACGTTTTTAGCCTGAGGCGAATATCCTACGGATATTATTTCCCGCAATCTGACCGCTCTCACCGCACATTAATTGCTGAGGATAATAAAATTGAATAATGTATCGCAAATTTTCCATCATCCTGCAAAAGATTATGTGAGGGTGAACGATCATATTGGATTCGCGTTTGGCTTCAATGAAAATCTATAGTAAAGACTGTAAGTGAACAAGAGAACGAAAGGGATGGACTTTAGGACCAATAGAGGATGAGGACTGAGACGACAACGACGGTGAGCACCATCATCTAGAGAACGGCGGGGGGGTTTTGGCTGAAAAGAGGGAGAGAAGGTTCGCAATATCCTGGCAGAGTCCGCAGGCTCCGTCATGTGTGCTTAATCACTTTCCAGTCGACTCGGCAGTCTGCAACCCCATTATCGGCGTCTCACCACCCGGAAAATTACTCTTTTATTCCCCCGAACAACCGGAGAATGGAGTTGTGTGCGATCGGGAATCCTGTGCACTCCGTTTCTCTCAGTCAGTTTTAAGCTTTTGCACTTTTTATTTTTTTTTCATCTTTTTCTTTCAATTCTTCTTCTTTTTACTTCACTATTTTAAAATCCGAAATCTCCCTTAATATATGAGTCTTTTAAATATGTG
Organism: Galerucella tenella; assembly: GCA_910591685.1. Taxonomy (NCBI): domain Eukaryota; kingdom Metazoa; phylum Arthropoda; class Insecta; order Coleoptera; family Chrysomelidae; genus Galerucella; species Galerucella tenella. Next base: position 56,712 of record CAJUYH010001559.1, read on the forward strand.
GCTTTTTGCCAACGTTGGCAATCTACCCGAGAAATCCGTCTCTATTACGCTTTATTAGATCCGATCGTTGACTTTTTGATAATTGCCGATTGGAGAAGGAACATTAATGATGATTGAGAGAATTCTCATAGACATTATTAACATGAATTTATACGGCAGTGTGCAAATACCAAGTGTATTTTACCATTCATTTAATATGCTTGCGCAGATAGTGGTTCAATTATCTCTGAACTGACCATGAATCCCGTGTATAAAGTTTTATCAATTTAAGTATAAGAACTAAGTTCTAAATATAAATTAGTAAAATTTGTAATGTCTTTGCAACACTTCTTTTCTTTGGGAATCATCAATAAAGGCACACCTTTTTTAATCTCAATCTGTAATTCTATTTATATATATATATGTGTATATATATATCAGGCCTCTCTGTAACATATCCATGCCATTAGATTCTCTCACATCAATACATAAATCCTAGTTGTAAAACGCAAATCGCGTGTATGCACACACACTATTCACCAGGCTGATATGCGATCGACTGCACGCAGCCGGATATCTATTCGGTAGGTCTATACGCGATAATTGCATTAGCTTGGCGATTGTATTTTATCGTGAATTCGATCATGCGGAACTCGACGACACTCTCGTCGGTAAAGTCACAACACATTACACAGTGCGTTATACATCAGTTAATATTTATCAATTGTAAAAATGTAAGAAAATAAAAATAAATAAATAAATAAAACATCAGAAAGATTAAAGTGTATTTATGTGTTCCAAGTGTAGTAGTTGATAATCAGTTTTGCGTAATAGAACGTGTCAGCGATTCATTTTCACACGGCATATTTTCTTTTTCAATTACCACAAGGAATTTTACAATATTGATAAAGCCACGTCATTGTCTGTTAATCTAATTGGGCAGATTGCGACAAAATGGAATATTTTTTAATATGGAATGTTCAATCCGGTTTAGTTTCACCTTCCTTCATATACATATATATATATATATATATATATATGTGTGTGTGTGTGTATCTGCGGGATATACAATTATAGAAATATATATATAGATATTGATACATGGTAATTGCGTTAGTTGGCGCGGTAGTTTTGCTAGTGGTGCGGAAACAAGCATCGGACACGTGGCTGCTCGACTCCCCGCGAGGGCGATAATGAATCCCGCTGAGTGTACAAACCAGCCATGGATATATAACCAACGACGTATGCATGTATGTATCCATACATAATGCACACACTCATAATTTACACACACCAGAGATATGAAAGAGAAGTATATGTGCATAGAAATGAACATAGGGAAGTGTATGTGAGATAAAGACAAAGAAAAAGATGAAAAAAAAAATACAGAAAACGTATTGCAATTAGGTGTCGAGCAACTATCTTGCATGCGCGTTAATTATTATTATTTTATTTCCTTTTATAATATGACGTTAAACCTGTTGGCTATATAAAAGCCCATAAATTATTGTAGATAATCGAATTAAAATGAATTAGTCTTCATTACTTCATATTTTATAATTTATTTTTATATTCTGTATTTTGTAAGTTAAATGAAATGCAATTTAATGGAGTTTAACTTATTTGAAATAGTACTTCTCGCGCATCATTATGACTGAAGCTTAAAACACGCTCTCAGACATGGGCCATTCTTTATATATATATATATATGTTTGTATGTATAGTTATTGTGTGTAATGTTCTCCTGCTCGTTATTTGCATTCAGCATGCTATTTAGCTGGCCTAGCCAAGTGGAACTAGTTGCCTTGTAATTGTGCGGCGCGCAAGGAGTGCCACAAGGCAACTCCCCAACTTCTATATCTATATATGCATTTATACGTATATACCCATTTATACCTGTGAAAAAACGTATGATGTGGTATGAAATTGCGAACAGTGAGAAAATGATGATTGAGCAAAAGAGGATTCACAATATAAATCTCGACATAAGAGAGATGAAATAGATGAAACTAAATGCGGAGGTTGTGGAACATTGGGACTTCTGTTCTGTGTTGTATCCATTGACAATTTTGATACAGCGATATATGAAATTATCATTGGATTGTTTATTATTTTTTGATGAACAGTCTGTCTAATTGTATGATAAAGTTGTGCAATGAAGTTTAACGAGATGCCAAAATATTAAAGACAATGAATTAATACGGGTATATGGTAGTAAATGTGAGAATAGTAGTAAAGTACGCTACCAGTTTGTTTTGTCAATGCACAATATTGTACAATGATATGTAGGGTGTGGTTTAAAATAAGCGTAAGCGAGATATCGAAAAGTGGTGGACTAATTAGAAGTATTCGCGGTGGGACAACGGCTCGTGAGTTTATAGAATTGAACATGAGGATGAAAGGTAGACGGATTGTACAGGGGGTTTGTAACGAGGGAAGAAATAAGAAGAATGACTCTGGTAACAGAAGAAAGGATAGAGAAATGAGGAATGGTAATAGGTGCGTTGACAAGGTTGGAAGTACGTGAAACCCGGGAAAATGAGAGAGGAATTGAGAAAGTCGAACTTGAGAGGGTGAAAATAACGGGGATGAAGTAGGCGGGATAGGGGACGATGATTCTAAAGAGGGTCGCATAGGGAAAACGTACGCTCGTTTGCAAGACAAAGACTCCATTCGCGTACATACACACACACACATATATATATATATAAATTTGTAGTCTTGTGTAAACGTTATCAACCTCATCTACATACTACTCTGGTATAGAGGTGGGTGGTGGAGCCAGAAAGTATAGGTAATCTTTACTTTGGCAACGAGAAATATATATATATACTATAGACTTATAGTACCTCTTGTGGGGCGTGTGCAGTTATCCCCCACGCATTTCGACACTATTTTCCGTTTATTTATTCATTTATGTAAATTGATATTATTATTATTATTATTATTATTATTATTATTATTTTGACAAGTCTGGAAACAGTTAAAGAGTTGAATTGTCCTCAAAAAAAATTGAATAATACATTTAAATTTATTGAATATGAGACTTGTTGTAGGAAAAAAGATAAAATAAAGAGAATGAGAGAGATAAAAGAAGGAGAGGACAAGGGTTTGAGATGCCACCCCTTGACCTGGCGTCACAGGAAGATTTGCATGCCTCACTGATTAGCCTAATGGTGAGTTCTCTCTCTGCTCTTATTCTTCATACTTGAGGCCAGTTCGTGAGTTCTACTCCCCTTTTCTTTGAGTTGTGCGCGCCTTCACTTCTTCAACTTATTTATATATATATTTTTCTCCTTTTCCCATTCAATACAGCGTTTCGTCTCTGTTCCTCTTTGGCAACATCATCCAATAACCACTTGACTGGATAAGGGATATATCTTCAATTAAGATACCATGAAAAAATATTAATATTTAAAGGCACTTGAGAACCTTTATTTTTTGTTTTTTTTTTTCTTTTCTTGAAAGACGACAGATAAAGGCAAAAAAGTGGTGGGAAATACAGAACGATGTTTATACACAAATTATTATAAATATAAAACGTTTAATTTGATTACTTTTTTTTTTCACGTTTCTCTTTTGAATTATTGATATGTACTAACAGCAATTTAAATATCGGGTGTCACGAATTATTTTTCGACGATTAAGAAATTCAACTTGATACTATCCTTCACTTACGTATTTTCATTGTTAATTAATACATAGACTCATACATGCATAAAATAGAAAAATGAGAATCTCAGAACAACCTCCACCTCAGCCACCACCACCCATCAATGACATTTAGAATAAAATAATTGAAAAATAATTAAAATTTAGAGGATGAAAAATATGTGTAGATGAAAGCAATGATAAGTATATGAGAATTTGTGGCTGGAATGTGGATGTTAAATTAAAAACCAAAATGACCAAACGAATGGGCGGTTGGATGTGTGGCTGACCTGTGGAGGCTGCTGCTGCAAGAAGTCGTTTCCAGTGTGCAGAGTGTGAGGGTGAACCGTGTTGGGGTGCTGGCCAGTACTCACCGGCCGCAGCGGCCGCCTTGCCCGCGTCCAGCGCGCCGTAAGGCGGTATACCCATGTGTGCAGGCGGTGGTTGAGTAAGATGATCGCCATTCGCACAGAAAAATGGTAAACCACTTGGATGTGTACCCGTAAGTCCCATTTTGCTCGCCTGCAACACATAATAATTTTTTTTTGTTAATATTTGTTCATCAATGAGTATTTCAATTATTCAAAAAATGATACGAGTTACAATCTATATATTTTATTGTGGAACGTTTGAATTGACAAAACCGGGAGAGCACGGAAATGGTAGAAAAAAAATATAAAAGTAAAACAGGAGATTGAGATGAAGAAGGAGCATCAATTTATGAGAGCATAGGCGCGCCCCCTTTTGCCTACTCGAAGGTCCTCGAGTATCATTCGGGTTCCACCGTGTACTGTCATGCTCATGTTCCGCCAATTGCAGTTCGTCAAGTGTCCCCATTCCACATTCAACCTCTCGCCGAGACGTTGGCACCCTTCATGAAAACCAAGTGCTAAATTAGCGCAATTTAGGTTGGACGCAAGATGATGTAAGAACGATTACAATTGAATTGAATTGATGTTCAAATATGGAAAAAGCGATATGCACTTTCGAATGCCTTCAGGTTTCCAATTTTGCTTACCATCAATGTGGCAGTCTCACGCATAGATCTGACCGCAAGCAGAAGACCTGGGTCAAGTGGTTCTCTTTCCATCCAAAGAAGAACTCGTGATAAAAGTTGAACAGTTTGTTCAGCAGTGGGTGCAACCTCTTGTTCCTCGTCAGCAACGTTCACATCGGATTCTTTATTCGCCAAGTCCTCCTTCTTATCTTCCATCGCTACTGTCTGCTCTTCAACTTCGATCTCCCCATCTAGCTCTTTCTTCTTGACCCGTTTAGCAAGCTCACTCTCTTCATCGACAATCCAATTCTGTAACTGTGAATCGGTAACATCCAATCCAGCATCACATGCCAATTCTCGAAGTTCAGCAATCATTAGACCATCATCAGTATAATCGGTAACTTGATAAGGTCGTGTTGACAATGTTGGACTTAGAATTTGAACACTGGCATTGTCCCTGTCGCTTATCAACATCCAACATCGAACGAATGTTTCAGAGCGAATACTTAACCAAGCACGATGAAGCTCTGCAAAGGCTTCTTTCAAAGTAAATTTTTTTATGTGTTCATTCAAATTATTTTCGAATTCATCATGTATACCCAAACGAATGCTAGTTAGTAATCCCGTTGCTAAACGAATTCGCAATTCTTTAGTGACAATTTTTGGTTCTAAACAGTCTTTCGGAACAACAAATAGCCTTACAAGTCCGTCGGCAGTGACGCATTCAATTTCTGGTGGAAGATAATCCGCTGATTCCGCAACCAATATCGCACCATCGGGATGCATAGCTATTGCAGTAGTAGCAAATTCTCGATGAAACCACCAGAGAAAGAGATCGGCAGTTAATGATCCACTTCCGCCGCCGGCATAAACAACTGGCTGCGAAACCATATTTACTTTCGACAAACATCTTGGACGCCAATGACGTCCAGCAACCAATAATCTTGTTCGATGTCGACCACCATGATCAGCTGCACCTACAACCCATACTCTTTCACTAGTTATTGCTCGTTTTCCAGGTAAATCTTGCCAAGCAAGAAAAGACACATGCGCCAAATAAATGCGACTGTGATCGTACCCTTCTAAGGCATTTTTTAAAGTTTCTAGAGGCGCATGCGTGAAATTTGTAACTGGACGATAGTCGGTAGGTGAGGTATCTACGAGGTTGATATTACTCTGACAATATGACAGGTCAGATATTATGAGAGATTTTGACATTGGAAGAGGTGAGGATACAGGTGTATCAATGTCATCATCAATTGACTGGACATTTTTCTCGAATTTTTTTCGAGCTCGTACATTATACCTGGCTACTTGCTTTTTTATATTTGATCTTTTTGGATTATCATTGACAGTAGAATCATCATCATCACCGTCAGCATCATCATCATCAACTGGTGTGTATCCTATTGGTAATTTCTCTTCAATAGGTTCAATTTCCCTTACATTTTTGGTTACAATAATCTTCCGTCGTTGATGTTTTTCCATTCGGCGTGGAAGTTGGGCGCTGCCAAGTGCCTTGGGATCCAGGGTTCGACGCGTGCGCGTTGCAACGCATCGACCTGTCTCGGCAATTACTACGGTGGCAACGTCGGCGGCGTTTTTCATCGTCTCTCCGTTTCTTCGTTCCCGCTCTTGCCACAGCATTCGTTCACCTAGCCGTGGCACCACCGTAGCACGCACTTTCCGCCCTTTTCTAACCACTTTGCCACGCGCACTCTTCCCATTACGTAGCGGCATAATTGTAGTATGCTGTCGATGTATGAATACGATGTCTACCCAAATGGTACCATCGTGGACGCCACCAACTTACGGTACTACCCAGCGTCGTATTGACGCATGATGTTCGACGCATTCAGAATATGACTTGGGTTCAGTGTCTGGGACACGAAATTAAAGCAAAATGAATTGAACGAACGGCACAAGCGTTGTCGCAACGTTGTCGTGTAGTGCTGGGCACTCGCGCTACCGAACGACGACTGAGCGAACGGCCGCGACGCAACCGTCAAAGGCCGGAGCGAGAACTACGAGGCTTTGATGTACCACCGCCCGACGCGCACAAAGCAAAAGCGGCTCCCAGCTTCATTCGTTGGCATGGTGTAGGCCAGCAGCGGGTGTATGGCCTGAGGGGGGACGCGACTGGCGGCACTAAAGCCTTGGCAGAAGCAACCCGGCAGAGAGAAAGAGATAGCGCAGTTGATACATCGCAGTATATGCAATAGGGTGCGTTAAAATACGTTCATTGAGCAAACAAAAATGTATATTTCACAATTCTCGTCACTTTCTCTCTATCCATTTTCTTGATTTTACTGGCGATTATTTATTCTACTGACGAATACGAATGGGAATTTTTATTTAGGCTTTTAGAAGGTTCACAGGTAAAGAAAAGGAAAAAAAAAAACATAAAAAGATTCACTACATATTGTGGTGATGTTTTCCTCTGTGAGTATTTCTGAATATTCACAAGAGAAAACGAGAGAAAATTTGTATCGATCATGAACTCATTCTTATGCGTCTTTGCGTCAATGGGAAAGTGTTTTATCGTATTTATCAGCAGCCTGCAATCACTAGTATTGTATTCTGGTTGATTTTTTTTTCTTTTTTGATATACTAGGTAGGACTTGTTGAATATAAATTATAAGTAGTCGACATAACGCTATTGTTGAATTTATTCATGACATGAATTAAAATGACAATACGACAACGATGACAACCTACCGCCAATGTGTTGTGGGACAGCGTGAATACATTTAGCGCGATATCGCGAGAATTTCTTGCCTGACAGCATAAACCTTTCTCCATACATATACTTGTATGTCGCAATACAGGCTGTATTCCACCCAATATGGAAACTCGTCGATAAAGAATATTCTGCTTCTATTATTTTTCATCTTGATATTTTTACTTGCCATTTATCATAAAGTTTATTTATAGTTATGCATATACAAACA
>CAJUYH010001560.1:0-14941 GCA_910591685.1 Galerucella tenella
AGTTTTGGAAACTTTTTACGTTTTTCATAATAAATTGTTTTTTTTATACAATTTAAATCATTCATTTTAAGTTCATTTAAATTGGATTCAAAACATTTTCGAATAACTTTGCTAGGCTTTTCACAAATGTCATCAAAGGCCTTTCGTTTAGCAGATGCACTCACTATATGTCTTTGGATAATGTTTTCTTCTATTGCAGGATGATTATGAGTTAACACTTTTTCTGTTATTACACGACCACCAGAATCACCGATTGTCCGAAAATATGCGTTACACTTTCTATTCACACACACCCACTTAATTTCTCCAGATGTTAACTTTTTGCTGCTTTGATTAAATTTGTGTTGTTCTACAATTAATAATATTTTCCCACGTTGACTTGATACTTCGCGAATCGACATGTTTATAGAGCTGCTCTTAACCCTCCCAATTACGAAATAAAACTAACTCATTCATAAATATCAAACCCGAAACAAAATCCTTTCTAGTAAGTACTTCAGGAAAACCCAATTTAACAATAATACCTGTTCCTATAGATGGGATGGTAATTTGAACAGGTAAATTTTTCAATCGAGCACGAGTTAGGTATACAGATTATTGAGACCTTTACTCTTGTACCTTTTAAGGGATTAGTGGGCACGAGTTGGGATGCGTCCGCTCCAAACAGAAGTTAGTCAACTCATGCAAAAAGAATACATGTTGGAAACATGGTTGGAACAAACTTGATATATCATTGTAGAATCTCGCTATTTTATTCTCATACAAAATGTCCGAAACGTCTATATATAGGTAATGTTAGATTTTCCAGACATTTTGCAGATGCCTTCTTCAATAGGTTTGTTCGTAGAGCAATTACAAATGGTTGGAAACCCTCCACAGAGAGACTCTGTGCTTGGGTCGTCCAGTTTCCAACCGTTTGTGATTGCTCTATGATCAAACCTATAAAGTGAATATGATAAATGAAATAACCCCAATTATATTTAAAAGTAAACAGTAATTCAACAAACATTAAAAAAGTATAATAGTTAGAACCACATTATATTATATAAATCATTATAATTATCAGTTCTTATTGGGTACCAGAAAGACTATTATATATAATATAATAATTATTGGTCCTAACTAACAAAATACATAATATACATGCTAAAAAGGAAATAAAGGTACAAAAAAAGACACTGACTGTCAAAAATCTGAGAACCAAAAACTTTACACATTTTCAAAAGTCTTGAACTACTCATTGGATTTTTTTTGGTGAATTGTATGTCAATTCTTAAGCAGTAATTCTAGTTCTACCGGAAGTCTACTGCAACTTTGTTATTTTGAATAGAACACCCTGTATATTAATACATTTTTGAAATCTACGTAAAATTTTAGTATAGTTTTGTCTGAAAACTTTTTTCGAAAAATGGTTACTTTTTGAGTTATTGATTTTTTAGTAAAAAATTTGACCGTTGCAGACCCTTGTAAATTATTTTTTACGAGGATACCCTTAAAGATATGAAAATGGTTTCTGTTCGGTTGCTTTAAACAAGGTCAGACGTATTTGAATCTATGTTGAAAAATTTTTCTTTTTATACAGGGCGTGTATAGAAAGTGTTCAAAGTTTAACTTCAAATTTCTTTATTTTCTTAAATAGAACCACCCGGTTTTTTCCATTTTAATTCATTTTTGGGAATCAAACCACAATAATGTTTTTTATTTATTGATTGATTGTCTAGTTGTCATATTTTTTTCGTTGTGTCAGATAGGGACCAAATATTATTTTATGATTAGTTAATCTTGACAAAGGTAGCTGGAACACTATTTTGCCATATACAGATATAGGATGTATAGGATGCATAGGATGATGTATGATGATGTATAGGATGCAGTAAATATAATAGAAGGTGGTAGTACCCTCTGCATCAGCTGCATGTTACAGGGTGTTTTAAATTTCGGGTAAAAATCTTGTTTGTATTTATGTAGTTCATGAGTTTGAAAAGATGTGAAATTTTTGGTAGCAAGTGAATATGTAACCCAAAAATTACATGAAGCCTGAAAAAAGTGTACAAAATAAATGTGTGGCATTTCTAACTACTTATAACGCAAAAGTGAACATTTACACACACAAAAAAACACGAAAAACTCCTTCGACATTTTGGAATTCAGCGAAAGATCGGTGTGGTGTTGCCATTTTTGGAAAATTTTAAAATATTTCCAACAATTTTTACGTTATGAAACTATAAAACCGGTACAATGCCCACTATGTAGTGGTATTTGTAAAGGGCACCCAGTTTGCTACTCTTTATACCTTGTTACCAAAATAAAACAACAATTTTCAGGTACATTTTACTTCTACCCATTTCCTTTAACTTTTAGAATTCAGTTTTACTACCTACTTTAAATAAATGGACTGTCCCCAATAAATCCCATTTCACCTCTAGCTCTAGTTCAACAGCATCCCAAATATTTAAATCCATCAACCTTTAAAAATGCTCACAATCATATTTTTTTTTTCTTTTTCATATTTTAAAATTTTTCCAAAAAAGCTTTTCACGACCCACACTCAAACTGCTGAAAACCACACCTCATTCACATTAATCTTTAATTTCCCAGAGCCCATACCTCTGGTAAAGGAGACGCTAGTGTTACGTAACACAAATCACCATATACTTCTTCCTCCCAGTCATCAGACTGTGGACTCGATATCCTAAATTGTAACCAGCTCGGTCGAACGTAACTAATGTCCGATTGCAACTCTAAATCGCTAACGAAAGACAAGAATATAAATGATAGATTTCCTCTTAAAATGTCGTTTTATTAAAACCTATTTTTTGATAATAAAAATTTTTGGGACTTTTAATTTAATTTATTAAATTGTGAGGTAAAGTTCATGAGAAAATCCAACTACTATACATAGAAAACTTTACAATTGACCTATCTAAACTCCTGGTATATATTCTCAAATATTTTTACCATGGAAAAAAAGTATTATAATCTGAACCTTATAACAATAACTGACAAATTACAACCAAGAGATTAAAAATGTAATAAGTTGTTCACTATTTACAAACATTTACAAAATTATCACTGATATCGATTATTGAAATATTGATAAAAAACCATACACAGGATATTAAGTAAGTAAATATAATTATTTAATCAAAAGTGGACACAACTGTACCATTTTACAAACTAAAACTGCATTTGGATTAAAGAAATTTTTCTTAAATTTCAATTTACATTTATAAAGAGATAAAACAAACACAATGAACTTAAAGACACAAATAAAGAGATATTGGGCAGTTAGCAATGTTAGCATACATGTAAAGCTTAAAACAAATACACTTTTCAAATGACTTTGTATTATGTACTGCAATTACATACAAAAGCATTTTTTCCAAATATGAAATTTAAAATATATTTTATAACTAATTTAAATTATATACTTACACATTTTTAAGACTTTGAAAAATTACTTCCTCTTCTCGTTTCAATTTTTGGGCGGCAAACCCTCTACAATTATTATTACTGTACAATAGATTAAAAGAAAATTGAAATAAAACAATATTGTTGTTATACTCACGGTATTCGGGATCTTAACGTTCTTGGACATAAAGAGAGCTTTGATACTGTACATAAGACTTTGTGAAAATTTGTCAAATCAAATAACATCGTATCTTCAAATAAATCAGACTGTTTTAGACCAAACTGTTTCTCACATATCTTTAGGAATAGATTTATATTTCTTAAACATAAAAACTAAAAAAAAATTATTATTGACACACAATACTCTTAATGTAATTCAATTCACCTGGGCAAGAGTAGGTTTCAGGTTAACATCTTTCATATCTATACAGCCAGGATCAATTCTATTGAGCAATTTACAAAGCAAAACTCCATCTCTTAGTATATTTGCTAGATCTACGATACAAGCTGTGGACCAATTGGCTTTGTGATCAGGTCTGAGCATTTCCCATCTTGTAAGCCAAGCAGCACATTCCCTCCACAGTTCATCGTTATTGAGCTGAAATAAACATACACTGAATTATTGGTTGCAATTTTTCTAAAATATTAATTGGTACCTTCAAAATATTATATAAATTCATTGAAATATTGCTTGTAAATTCACTTCACTGACATAATATACTTTGTTTTTTCATGGAAGTGAGGTAAAAAACAGTAGTTGTTGTTCATCATTCAATAGATAATAAAACTCGTAATAAAATTTGTAAGCTGACAACCACAAACAATGAGAATATTGTGAAATTTGATTTTGTAATCTTAGAATTTTTAATGATAACGAAATTATGAAGGGCAGATATTTCAATTTTATTGCAGTTTAATTCTGACATTACTGATATTCATAATACCACTCCATCTGAAAAGCTTATTTTAAATGTTTGAAGCATACTTCCCATTTTTCATGTCGGGTTTACTTCATTGTCAGTCAGTCAGTTGTAAAACTTACTTTCTGTACCAATTTGAACAAAAAACATAGTACAGTTACAAATATTTTCAGTAACAGAATTATCATTTATATTGTGAGCAGTGTTAAATTTAATATTACTTAATACCTACTTGTAACCAAGTGCTATTGTTTATATACCTAAACAAAATGATTTTTCTTTAAATATTCAAAATAATAACAAACCACCTGCACATTATCCAATAATAACTAAAAAACATACCAAATTTACTTACCAATGTATCATTTTCTGAAAATAAAGCTGTAGCCATGGCTGTTTAATTAAACTGAACAAGATATGTACAAAAACTATTGTGGCATTCAATAACGTAAATATATTGATACACTGGGTTATTATAAAGATTTTGCTTGAAGTTTGTTAACATTTACAATTATTTATTTATAAAACTTCATTACTCCCTACCCTAATTTAACATATGAATGCAAAAACTACAGAAAGAAACAGATACACATTAAGATAAAATTCCTAACCTCAATGGTAAATCTACGACAAATATTTAAGCCGGCAACAGTGCAAGAGAAAACTTTTTCAGTCTACCGATACAGCACTGCTGCCGCATTCTGACATTTGCTGTACGGGGGAAGGCGGATTAATACTTTGAATCATTTGTAATACAAATCTATATGTTTAAGATTGAATGTTTTAACAGTAACTTCCAATAGAAAGGTTTTATGATAGTAAATAATGAATAAGCACATACCCGCTTGAATGTGGAAGTTATGTACTTAAAAATGCGCTTTTAATAATCCTGAGCAAATTTTTAAAATACAAGAATCAGGCGTGGTTTTTTGTTGCGAGTAAATAAGTAATTAGCTATGGATATTAGCGACATGAACACATGAAAAAGATGGGTTAAAACCGTCATTGAAACTCTTTTTTATTTTTGTTTGACTTTGCTTAGGAAGAGCAACCACATTTTTGCAAATTAACATCCTTGCCACACGTATATATGCGACAAAATGTGGAACGGTGACATTAATGTCGAAGAGGTGGTTCGATAATAAGATAAAACTGGTTAAAATTTTTCGCACTGCATAATTACATATAATATGTAGAATTATGGCGACCTCCACCATAACGTTGCATTTAATGATCTTGTAGAATAATAAAAGGCTTTAAAAAGATCAAGTACCATTATTCAAAACTGCAAAGAATAAAGTATACTCCAAACTATTTCATGCTCCTCGTAACAAGACCAGCCGTCGACCGCCAAGCGGTGTTGCCATATCTTTTTCGTTTGTTGTATGCAACTTCTCGCTGGAAATACGGGTTACCCTCAAGATAATTTACTTCCGACCTCAACAATGCTGACGCTGACGCCCCGATGCTTAACTAATAACAACCAATATTTTATATAACTTTTTTCAATCGCATAAACTTTTCAAATTCTGTTCAAAAAACGTTAAAATAAAAAACACTGCTGGGAAAATCTATAGCGATAAGAGACAATAGACATTCAGTAAATTACTTTGTGCAGCAAATAAAAATTATATAAATATAAAGGGTGGGTGGGGAGAGATAGTATACATTTTTTTGACAGTTGATAGAAATTACGCTCAGTCACGTTTATTCTTATATGTATTCTTATAAAGGTATATTTTCATACAATCGCTTATTTTTAGCAATAAAAGCGGTCACGAGGTTGAAATTCAAAATGCGACAAGCGACTGCATGTGCATGAAAATGCACCTTTATAAGGCGAACAGGGACTTTATTTTCTTACAGATGGTTACATTACATTACATGTCTACACCAAAAACATACTTGTCTACACTACATTACTCTGCTCCACTCCACTGTATGGTCAGAGCCATAGACAAAATTATTTCTCTATGGTCGGAGCAATTTTTTTATTTTGAATAATTCAATGTAATTCCTTTAACAAATTGTTTCATTTCCATCTGTATTTGATTATTTCTTGTTTCCCAATATAATGCAATACCAGGAAGAACCAAAATTATTTTTCAAGTTTGTAAATCTCATAAACTTATTTGCCAACTTAAAAATTCATATGATAAATCGAAAATCCCTAAATCTTATCTTGTGTGCTTGCTTGTCATCATTGTTCACTAGCAAATGGCATGGCAGAATACAATGGCAGCGAGCAGTGGCGGAGTAGATTGGACGTCTGTGTTAAAACCGTTCTTATCTAAAAATTATGAGGCTTCTAACACAGCCGAATTAATAGAGTTATGTTCAGCTATTGTTAAAAGGTACGTTTTTGACTAATTAATAATAACCGATAAAAAATTGCACTATGTTGTTCTAAAAATACTGACAGATTTTTTTACCAGTCATTTTGTTTATCCAATTTTTTGTTTTCATTTTAGTGAATCGGAGATTTTACGCCACAAGGAAAGTAACAAAAATTTCTTTAATTCGATTGCTGTTCTAGCTTCAGATTACATTAGCAGTAGCACCAGTGGCTGTAAGTATTTTCTAGATTATAGTTTCAATTGTATAAATGTCTTCTACCAGTGGCAGTTTGTGCCAAGGTGCCAATGTGCTCCAAACTGCGTATTTATTTAAAGCCTTTTAGTGTGTGTATTGTGCATTATAAACAGTAAAGCATTACAATTTATTTACAGTTTTGCTATTTTTAGATATATCCCTGCATTTCATGAAATTACATTGTGTAGTGTAAGATAAATCAGTCTCAGGTACTTGTATTCAATAAAAATAAGACATAGAATCTTTATTTATTAAAAAATGATCATTTATGTCATCTAAACATTGTCTGGAGAAAAATTGGATTTAAATTGAGTTACCCATCAGAGATTAACACTCATTCTTGAAATTAATATAATAAATTTCAAACAACTCATGAATCATTTTTTTTAATCACTTTCCTTTCTTTTTAGCATATTTTAATCACAATAATGAATCAATCATTTGATATAGGTAGTTGTTGCATTGAGTTGCACAATAATTATTTGTTATTGCTTACTTATGGTTGAAATGCTCGATTTAAATACTGAAGCTCCCGAGGAAGCTCTTGGAAAACACTAATATCAGATCAGTTTTTTATGTTCGTAACTACTTGCACAGTTTTTTTTAATGCATATTAAACTTTTTAGAAGACAATGTATATTTCATTACAAATGTGTCTTGCTTTTTATACATCTTTATAGGTCCTATTATGGAATTGAAATCATGATGGCCACATTCTAACAGTCAAAATAAATCCAATGACCTTATTGTTAATAATAGTTGCTTTTTGATATGGGAGCTTTGTCCTGTTATATAAATATATTTTTTTATTTAATGTATTATGTAATAAATTTTAATTTATGATTATTTGTTACTTGGAAACAGTTTAAAATTTACATTCCTTTCTTGAATTTTAATTTTTTTTAAATTAATTTGATAAGAAACATTTTAGATAGTTTTTTAAATAGATAAATATTGATAAATTACCTTTGACAAGAATGTAGCAAGAATAACAAATATTGGAAGAAGTACTTCTAATAATTTGAGATAGCCTAATAATAATAATAAATTTTAAATAGTTGAATCTATTTTTAACTTAAAATCTTGAAAAAAAAATACAATGTACCAATTATCATAATTAACCTACCAAGAAGTGTGAATTTTAAATTCTTTTATACATAAACTTGTTTCTTGTCTACTATTATTGAATTATTTGCCATACTTGGCAGAAAACTACATCATATCTTAGCATATTTATAGAAAATACTTGGACTATATACAATTATATTGTCACAAATAATACATATATTAGTACTACTACAAATAAAAGTTAATCTATTATTTTTTCCTGTATAGTGTTAGCCAGCCAACTAGAGACTGTAAACGCCGCATGTCGTGTGTTGTTAAAATATTTATTAAGTGCCCTGAATGCAGCGTGTAGTGAGGCGTGTCCAAGTAGTGCCCAAATCGAGAGATATTTAAATGCAATTAAAGTATTGTGTATAGGTACAGGTTTGCTCTCCACTACGGAGGTAACCGTTCTCGTAGACAGTATGAAGGGAGAGAATTTACCACAACAGAATCCAGTGCCTCCAGGTAATTTCTTTTGTCCTATCTAGTCAACTCATATAAAAGTAATGTGATCAATTTCAGGCAATGAAAGAGATGCAAGTAATAAACAAGAATCGTCCAAACATCGTTCCGATCTCTCAGTCAGCATTTATGAACAGTTAACGTTACCTTTAAGAGATGGCCGAACAGCTTCTCAAGACATTGGAGCCAGTGGCTCATCAACTGCTCCCGAACCTGGAAATGACCCATCATCAGAAATAAACGTTAGTTATCCTCCTTTACTTTAATACAATTATTCTATTTTTAATTCTCCTTTTCAGCGATTATTTTTAAAAGCAAATACCGAAAGTTTACAAGCCTTACGAGCTGGAGATACATTAATTGATCTTTGCCTCAGTTTACCATCCATCAAAAAGGCTAAAGGCAAAGTAGAAGATGCTCTTGCTGGTAAACCCTTTTGTATACCCAACAATCATACAGAAGCAACAGCTCTTCGAAATAGGTAAGTTGTAATAGATTTTCTAGTTAGCTTTTCCACTATATTTTCTTACAAATATTAGAAGGATAGTCATGTATTTTTTCCAGTTTATCCTCAACTTTATCAGATGTCAACTTAGCGATGTCAGCTATAAACCTACCAGTCTTGGAACCCTTAACATCGAGTAAATTGGACAAGTTGTGTAGCCTAGCAATGGCCGTACTGCATTGTGCATTGAGTCAAGCAGCAGCTGCTGCAGTACTTTCCATGGGGTCAGTAGTTTCACCGAAATGCTCCAATCAACAATCACAAGCTGGTTTAAAAGAAGATGACTTAGATTCCAATGCAGTAGCCTTAGTAGAAGAAACTTTAAATATGTACAATTTCATTGGAAATGTTATTAAAACTTCAACAAGAGCTGGAGGACATGTAAGTTTTAATTTTCACATGTTAATACATGCAATATATCAACTTTAATTTCAGGTTTACCAAAATTATTTACTTGCTGGAGCTTGGGTGCTTGTATCCGGTCTTCAAACTCACCTAACTTCGAGTACTTCAGCTGAAAAGACTCCGCATCTTAGAGAAAGGGACGAAAAAGGCAGAAGCCCTTGTAAAACTCGAGATGGAAATACAGCTAGATCAGGATTACAAAAATTTCAACAATCTTTCGGTGTGTTATCAGTAGCTCTCGCTTCTAGAGCTCTCAGTTTGTTGTCAGAGTTATTTGATGATTTATATTTGGAAGTATGCGGAGGAGCAGGAAGTATTGTACAGGTAGGACAATTTTTTCCATCTATACCACATTTTTTAGCTGAAACGAACCAACTTACATTTGGTACATTTGAACTACTCGTATTATAATCCAATCTATACTGTTTTTAACTATGTAATCTTTATATAAAACTTCTCGTTATGTCAATATTGTGCTTTATTTTAGGTGGAGCCAGCGCCTCTAGCGATAATGGGGCAATTTACAGCGTTACAAAGAGTCTCGAGAATATTAAACGCCGCTCCTTTGAACCATCTTCTATTTTATCTAGCAATTGTTAGTTACAGAAAAGCGTGTACGCTTAAAAGATTACATCCGCCAGAGGGCGATACTTTTAGTCAATCCGATTCTACTACATATTACGAGGACATGATCATGTGCTCGGATGATAGCTCTACAGATGAAGGTAATTTATTGCAATGCAAAAACGGAACGTTTTATTGAAATTATTTTGATTCCAGATGACGATAGCGAACCGATTTTGGGGCAATGGTTCGAAGAAACTCTAGCACCACCAGAAACTACAGATTCAAAGTCGCCTTTTTCGGAAAACGTCGAAACGAAAACCGTACCAAACGAACGATCTAGATCGATGGTACCTGAAAAAGGAGAAGCGCACGGCTTTATAGCCTTGTCCACTAACGTTTTCGTGTTTTTAAATAAACATTTTTTGAGTACGAAAAGTACTTTCATTTCGAGATATGTCAAAAATGGTCTTACCGAACAACAGATGATTATTCTAGCTGCGATTATTAGAGATTTGGACAGGGAGACTGCTAGAACTGAGATTGGTGAGATTTCAAATCCAATATTTACTTAATTATACTTATACTTTTTTTTTCAGGTACAATTTCTGTATATTTTGGTCAAGCTCTAGGTCAGCTTTATTGCGAATTTTCTGGAGCTTTGACAAAATTCGCCCATAACTTAGTCACAAATGGTAACCTAAGCAATCTACAAGCTTGTCTACTCAATCATCTAGGTGTGTCCCCTTGGAACACAGATGTACCCCACGCGTGGCCGTTGCAAGTTTATCCCAGAACTCTGGCGGTACTAGCCCAGGTAAATCCAATTCCCATTTAAACTGTGTCATGGATAAAAATCACATATTTATAGGTTTTGCTGTTGAGACCACAAAATGAAAAAGAAGCTTCCGTGATCAGCATTTGGCATAGACTAGTGAATACTTTAATTGAAAACGTCCTTAATAATACACATTCTGCTTTTGAAACTGAAAGCGAAGGTAAATATTTGAATGATTGTACAAAAATTTATGAAATTATAATTTGTTTTTTTAGATTTGAACGTTGAACACGCCCAAGTTCTTTTATATTTGTTCCACTCTCTAAATTTGATGCAGAAAAAATCCGTAGTGCTACTCATGGCAGGTGGGGTTCTAAGATGTTCGGAAATAGCCAGAGGTCCATTAAAAGATTTCCAACTACTACATTTATCTAGATTGTTGTTACTGTTTGATTATATAATGAAACATCTTTACGATCCACCTACGTCCTTATTAGAACAGGTAAGTCTGGAATAAAAAAAATATTCATTTTGTAATCTTGGGGACAGAAATGCCATTTTAAGTGTTTATTTTTTACACTACTGTCAATTAGGCTATAAATTGACATTTAATTTGATGAATTATGTGACAAATATGTGTTTGGGAAATAGTTTTTCCATCTATTTACATTTCTTAGCTAGAGCAAGCCTTAGGTACATTTGAACTACTCGCATTAAAATCCAACTTACGTTGTTTATTAACCACATTACAGTTATTTTGCTTTCAAACAATATGTTTTTTATTTAAAATCGTTTATTAATTAATTGAATGATACAGGGTGGGCTATTTTAAAGTTGAAACCCTTTCTTTGTTACCATATTAATCCTCAACAGATCCATCTACCTGACCAACTTAAATCCTGATAAAGAAAGAGACAACACCATTTTAAGTGTTTTTTGACACATCTGTAAAACTAGGCTATAAATTGACATTTAATGTGATACATTCTTTTAGGATAGACAAATCTATGTTTGGTAAATATTTTTTCCATCTGTTTACCACATTTTCAGCTAGAACAAGCCTTCGGTACATTTGAACTACTCGCATTAAAATCCAACTCACATTGTTTATCAACTAAATTACTGTTATTTTGCTTTTAAACGATATGTTTTTTATTTAAAATCGTTTATTAATTACTAGAATGATACAGGGTGAGCTATTTTAAAGTTGAAAACCTTTCTTTGTTATTAATCCTCAACAGATCCAATGAAATCTCTTCTACCAGACCAACTTAAATCCTGATAAAGAAAGGGACAACACCATTTTAAGTGTTTTTTGTGACACTACTTTAAAACTAGGCTATAAATTGACATTTAATGTGATACATTCTTTTAAGATAGACAAATCTATGTTTGGAAAATAGTTTTTCCATCTACAGTTGGCAGAAGCAAACGTGAGCCCTGGTGGGCGTGTTCATGTCGCTATAGTTATATTTTTGTAGTAACAATTTGATATTTTGAATCGATAACCAAATATCGATACCATAAATGTCAACTGTCAAGAGATATGTAAACAAAGTCAAACTTGCTAAGAATTTAACTCTAAATATTAATAAAAAATTTATATAGGACCAAAACTAAAACTACCGTTTGCCCTAAATGTCTAAATTTTCAAATTACATGACTGTATTAATGTCATGAAAAAGAAGGATCAAGTTTCTATGGAAAGCAACAAAATATGAACTGGTTATAGTCCAGTGTTGCCGATGCAAAAATTAAAATTACCCGAACTTACTATTCAAATTATCAGAATTTGTCAAAATTACCAAAAGGACACATTGGTTATCTAAATAAAGTCTTCGACCCCAGTCAATATGGAAAATCCCCAAAAACAATAGCCATTTTATATATCCCTTCTACAAAATATTCGAAAAACTATTGGATCCAAATTAATGAAATTGTCTAAAAATCGGATAATCATCCTCGCATTGACAACAATGATACAGAATGAATAAAATGATGTATGTTGATGAAATCACTCGGTCATATTATTTCGATTATATTTAACAATGACTAATGGACAATCGTTAACATTGGCTCTTGATTGGCTGCTTGCGATGACCTTATTTTAGTTCGCATATTTTCCGGGGCTCATATTTGGTTCTGACAACTGTATATACATTTTTCAGTTAGAACAAGCCTTCGGTACATTTGAACTACTCGCATTAAAATCCAACTTACATTGTTTATTAACTACATTACCGTTATTCTGCTTTTAAACAACATGTTTTTTATTCAAAATTGTTTATTAATTACTTGAATTATACAGGGTGAGCTATTTCAATGTTGAAACCCAATTTTTAATATCAATTTCTTTGTTACTGTTACAATATTCATATTCAACAGATCCAATGGAATCTCTTCAACCTGACCAATTTAAATCCTGATAAAGAAAAGGACAACACCATGACCAGAATGTACACTGCTTGGCAGGACATCGAAGACTACTATAGGAAACTATCAGGAGTGGACGAATTTGCTATGAAACCGCGTTTTTACGTTTTAACCAATTTAGAAGTGAACAATCAAGACGCTCCTAAATTGGACGGTCTCGCTTGCAATTTCATTTTGGGAACACCGGACAAATTGAGGTATCCTTTGCTGTTGGATGCTCTGATCGAAATTCTGAACGTCACACACATTACTTCTGGTACTAACGCTTTGAAGATGAGTTTTTTGGGACTGTGCGCTACGCAATATTGTTTCACCATTTGCTGGAAGTAAGTAACTGTATTAAATAAGAATTTTTTCAACTATTGTCGAATTTTTTTTGTTTTTAGGTTACTACAGCTGCTTCCGCCTTCGGCTTCGTACATGGAACGCTTGGCAGCTGGAGAAAGTTTGACGGCAGGTCCTCTTCTACTGCATTCTTTGGTATGGGGACCGAGATCTTCGCATAAAAACTTCAGTAGATGGTTGAAAGATTGTCTGGTCAAACAGGGGATGTACACGCAACACACCGACAAATTACTTAAAGAAGTTTCAGAGGCTGTCAATAATATTAAATACGATATTATGAATATTAAAAATTGTATTATATCTTTGACTCCTGACGTTAAAAAAGGTAAAATATCTTTTTAATTGGTTTTTATTTATGTTATTTTATATATTTTTTCTCAAGGCTTGATAACCAAAGAAAATCTTCCACCGTTTTGGCATTTATATTTACTCGATGCTCTTATGACTAAAGTTCAAGTAGCCTTGGAAGAACCTGAAGGTTCTACGGAAAACTCTTCGATTACCGTTTCTGATGGTACTTATGTTCAAGATTTACTGCCGTACGTTCTAAGGTGAGCTTTTTTTCCACATTCCGAGATAATTTAACGACAAATAATAGTTTCTTAACTGATTAAAGCTGTGTACTTTTCAAATTTATGATTTTGTGCATCTACCCACTACAATTTTTACCAGGAACAAACTATGGTACATTTGAACTAATATTAAATTCGGACTCGTAATGTTATTGAAATTAAACGTTTTATACAAGTTTTACTAAAGTACAGAATGGGGCTCTTCAATTTTTTTATGGAAACGTTTTTTTTTGTCATAAAATGTACCAAATTTTAACTCAACCTTTCTGAGTATTACTTTAGGCAATTGATGAATAAAAATACCTTGCTTACCTGGTTCAAGATTTTTTGCATTAATCTTCCACATTTTTCAACAGGAACAAACTTTGGTACATTTGAACTACTCATATGAAGTGCGCAAGGCAAAAATTCTGCTACTTGGCATTTCATGTATGGACTGCACTCTTTTTATTCTTTATTTCTGTCCAAAGCATAATCTTCGTATTCCTTTTTTCTTGCAATTTATCTGAGGAGGAGGAGATTATCTTTATTGGTTACCCAAATGGCTAACGACCGAGGTCTTTCTGCCACACATTTTTACAATTTTCTTGTATAACGTTTTTTTTTTTTTTCAATATATGGATGCAATAATTAAAATGCAAAAAAAATAGATAACAATTATATAAGTATACTGTGGGCCGAAATAAAGGAGTACATTTTTTAATTGAGAATATTTCTTTTGTTTTTTGGGCGATTTATTTTCTTTTTGCAGGGCTATTAACCTAACATGTTCTCAACATGACTGTAAATTTTGAAGCAAAAATAATATACAGGGTCGGACTTATAAAAAAAATTATATAACAGT
>CAJUYH010001560.1:15041-34180 GCA_910591685.1 Galerucella tenella
CTGAAGTGTTCTGGATAGTTTATCTACCGAAAAAGCATATTAGTACAGTTTTAACTAAGACAGTTTTCATTTGCAACGAGCTCAAATGCACTGTTACATACTTTTTTTTATAAGTCCGACCCTGTACATTATTTTTGCTTCCAAATTTACATTCATGTTGAGGACATGTTAGGTTATTAGTCCTGTAGAAAGAAAATGAATCGCCCAAACAACAAGAAATATTTTCAATTAAAAAATTTACTCCTTTATTTCGGCCCACAGTGTATATTATGTAAGATGTAGTCACAACACTTGATAGAGTCTGATTTAGAGGCCTACAATGTACTAATTTACAGCGTTTGCTTTTATACTCATTATTTTTGTCTACAAGGGCTTTTCTGGAATTTTCCTTTTTGGTGGTATATTCGGATCCCGGGCTATGACCATATCTTGGAGCATTTCAATGTTTAGGTTTTTTTGCGAACTTCTTGTTTAACTCATCCATTCTTTACAAGATGGTATGATGTTGACAGTATTATATAGCCTTTGGTTTGATGTTCAGTGTATAGGGTTCTGGGGGTGTCTTAATTTGGTTATGCTTCTGAGGCAAGTTGTTTCTGGTACTTGTGGATTGTTCCAGAAGTGGTCTACATATCATTTGCTGATCCCTTCGTTTTTGTAAGTCAAACCTCCAAAATGTTTAGCTCTTGCAATGGCTTTTTCTTAACTTCCTTTGTGTGGTAGTTGAAATTTAATTTATGGTCGAGGTTTATGCCAAGTTACTTACAGTGTTGTGAGGGTTGAATTATGTGATTTTGGATATTGATTATATAAACATTTTGGTAGGCTATGTGGTTGAAGATAATAAAGTTAGTTTTTGTAGGGTTTATTAGAATTCTCCAATTATTAGAAAATGAAACTATGCTGTTACATACGTTTTGTAAATCATTAACAGCTTGTGGCAAAGTTTTGTTATGGACAATGGCGGCAGTATCGTCCGCAAATTGGAGAATTTAGGTTTGATTGTTGAAGGTTGGAATATTAAGGTCATGACAGAAAAAATTGTAGAGGTATGGAGAGAGATCTTGTGGAACCCCTTGCTGCATATAAAAGTAATCAATTTATCTGAATTGTAGCGGATAATTTCTATTTTCTATTTTTTCTCTTATTTTTTTGGGATTGAAACCACAATAATGTTTTTTATTTTTTTATTTCGACGTTTCGGTAGCGTTCCAGCTACCTTTGTCAAGATCAAATAATGATAAAATAATTTTTGGTCCCTATCTGACACAACGAAAAAAATATGACAACCTACTTAGACAATCAATAATATTTTGAAGACTAAGAGCTCATCCATATCTCAAATGTGGTTGTATGAAATTAAACCAATGGTTCAATAAAACTCAAAGTCCAAACCACAAAAAGTTTTAATAAAAGTTCCTCAAAAAGGACACTTATAATGTGTGCTACTAGTTTCGGTACAATATTACCATCATCAGGCTACAATATAAAGAGAAAAGGTACACTTAATACATGAAGATCTTACAAGATTATGTTGAAATAATTAAGCAAATTGTTAATAGATATCAAATGAATATGAAAATTGTACCGAAACTAGTAGCACACATTATAAGTGTCCTTTTTGAGGAACTTTTATTAAACATTTTTGTGGTTTGGACTTTGAGTTTTATTGAACCATTGGTTTAATATTTTGAAGTTTAAGACTACAAAACTTTGTAGTCAAATTTTATTAAGGTCCATTCATAGTAGATCACATCTCTGGTAAAATGTGAAATGAAATATTTAATTTTATGACATTCCAAAGATATGATAGTCTACTAGAAATGGAATCCAGTGAAGTGCACGTTCCAGGAACGGTTTTTATTGGGATAGCGCTTTTTTTCTCCGCTCATTTTGGAAATGTTGTTAATAAAACGCGTTTGTTGTTACTTTTTTGTTTTCAAAATATGTATGACTCAGTTTGGCGATTTTGTGTATTGAAATGTGTATCGATTAACAACTATTCCAATGATAAATCATGAGAAAACCTGGATAAAAACTTATGATGCTATCCTGATAACGCAGGTAATTGATTATTGGAAAATTTCTCTTTCCAACATTGGTAACCAAATTTGACTACATTCGCCTGAAATACTAGCTACACATTTATCTGCATTTAGTTGTATCAAAGCACTTTCTTTGATTTTTCGTCTTTTATTATTGGGCTCTTTCAATATTATTTTTGTCGAATCCCATTGAATTTTATGCCCCTCTTCCCAAGCATGTTTACAAATACCTGACTTAAAGAACTCCCTATCTTTGTATTTTTTATGTTCACTTATTCGGACTTTCAATGGTCTAGATGTTTCACCTAAATAGAATTTGTCGCATTCACAAGATATCTGATATATGCAATTTTTTGAAGATTGTTCTTCATTTTTTGGTTTTGTTTTTGTTAGTATAGATCTCAAAATAAGCGGAGAAAAAAAGCGCTATCCCAATAAAAACCGTTCCTGTTAGTATAGATCTAAAAATAAGCGGAGAAAAAAAGCGCTATCCCAATAAAAACCGTTCCTGGAACGTGCACCTCACTGGATTCCATTTCTAGTAGACTATCATATCTTTGGAATGTCATAAAATGAAATATTTATTTCACATTTTACCAGAGATGTGATCTACTATGAATGGACCTTAATAAAATTTGACAACAAAGTTTTGTAGTCTTGAACTTCAAAATATTATTGATTGTCTAGTTATATGGTTTTAAATGAAACTAACCGTTTTTAAATGACTCCACAATATATTTGTAAAAATCTGTAAATTGCAAGTAAATTGACAATTGATGTGAAAACTCAGCGCTCCCAGTTGCAGTTTCCTTTCCCTCGGTATATCAACGGATGGCCGAAGGCCCAAACATAAAAATGCGACGGTTGAGAACAGTACCCAAATTCTAAGCAAAACTCACCTCGGAATATATATTTCAAAACTTACTCTGGTTCGGCTCTTGGCTGCTATGTAGACGGCGTGGTGGTCTTCTTGTCGCTGTATCGGCGGACTGACTGACCTTTCGTTTCGGTCGTCTGCCTTTTAGTGCTACCAGTAAAGTATACGTCGGTGTATTATTCGGCGTGGGGGTCTGGCCTACTCCAGAGCTGCTAGAGTTTTATCGGCGCGCAGAGGTGATACAATCTTTGTAAAAACTAATATCGCGGAAGAATTAAACATTATATAAAAACCGGGCTATTTTTCTGATAACATACGAAAAAGAATCACATTTTTACGTTGAAAAATAACCGAAATACAAATTTAACTATAAACCGGAATAATTGTTGCTTTTGAAAATCGGAAAATTAGTAACTTCGTTACAATATTCTATTTTCTAGATCTCCAATTTTGTTTTTTTTTTACCCATGCAAGTAGAAACTTTTGTTATCATGTTGTATTGCCCCCTATATTAGATTTCTTCTAGAAACCTATAAAATTTGAATACATCTGTATTTTTTTAGGCTAACACAAGCAATCTTACATTGCACAAGATGGTCTTTATTACACACCATCGTAGATCAAAATCCTTCTTGCGAAAAATTCTTTTTACAAAATTTCGAAGGTTTACAAGACGTTCTAGCCATAGCATCAACTAAAAACACCCTCACCAGCTCCTTATCTTCCGAATTAACCAGCTTATTACCATCTTGTGTCACTCCAGCGCAATTGCAGAACTACAAAACAATATTAGAAGACGTTTCTTTGGTAAGCGATTAAATAAAATGATTTTTCTTTTATTCTAATGTCCAATTAACATTTTTTTTTCAGAGTTCGTACCAAAATGATATAATCCCATCTGAAAGCGCTGTGTTGAAAGTAGTAGACGCTCACATATCCACTCTTTCAATGAGCAATCGATACAGTATAAACTTCTCTCTACGTCGTTTGTTACAGTGTTTAGTTAAATTTATTTGCGACCACGCTCCAAAAACCGAAAATACAGACACTAAAAACAAAGCAATCGAGTTATTAGTGTCCATAACGCTCGATTTGAGAACGGAATATTTGAATGACAGCGTAACTAAAACTTTGGACAAAATGATCGGTGACACCGAAACGGACGAACACCAAAAACGAGTCTATTTGAGAGTACTAGATCACACGTACCGTTTAATAACCAACTACACATCGGATAATTCCAACATCGACGAAAAAATTCTGCATCATTGTTTAAAGTTTTACGAAAAAATAATCGAAAAATCATCAGGGAGACAAGCTTTAGAAATCTTCTTTACCGGCGAAAGAGACTTGGTGAAAGTATTGATGTCAGTTTCTAATCCGCAAATGTCCCAACACTACGGTACCAGAGTACTACATTTCTTTAACAAACTGTTCCAAGCGGCCGAAAAGAGCTCAACAGATCCGAGCTTGAATTATTTATGTTCGAGTATGAGCAAACTAGCGAACGTCGACAACGAGAAACTTCAAACTTGGTTACGACAAATAATCATAGGTACCAACACAATAGAACCGACCGTCACTACGACAGTCACTTTGAATAAAGACGAATCACCGGCGACGTCTAGCGGTGGAAAATGGACAATTACAGCTGTCGATAGTAAAGACGTAGCGTCTCCGACCTCCAACGACGATCAAAAATCTTTGGTACAAGAAAACAGTCAACTATTACAAGCTCTGACTAGTTTTATTGTCAAGCAAAATAGTAACGTGTCCGAAGAAGTGTCTATAACGATTTTAAAAGCGTTGATTCAGTTGGGGAAGCATTTGTTATCGCCTAGCTTAGAAGGTACCGGATTTACTGATTTGATGGTCGATATGATTATGTTGGCGAATGCTGGTTCAGGAAAAGGTAAGTTTTAACAATAGTTCAGTCGGGTTGGACGAAAAATGTATCAAAATATGGATGTGAAAGCAGTAGGCGTGATTTTCGATGGAATCCCCTAAAAATATCATGGTTAATGATAATCCGTTGTCTCCATCGGTTTTTAGGCTGTGCTGTACACGCATATCTCATAATTTGCTTTTTTTTTTTTTCGGGCCGAGATGGGAAACTCATGTTCGACTGGGTCCTTAACCAGTACCCAGACAGTGTTGGACTCATCCCCACGGAGATGCCTACCAACCAAACCCACCTCAAACTCGCCGTTACTCCCGCCTCGGAATCACTACCCTAGCATACTTCAAGACGGGTGGCGGTCCCTCTCACACTCTCCCTCATCTTCCTCCTTCTTTCACTCCCACCTCTCTCATGCCATAGCGAGTCCTCTTTCCCTTATCATGTTCTCTACTACGACACTTATCTCCATCCATTCCTCCTCGCACCTCAACATAATCTCCACCATATTTTCCCAATACACCGCCTCTCCCAGTTTATTCTCCAACTTCTTCAGAACATCCTCATTCTTCCAGCATCTAAACACATGTCCCACATCATCCTCCACTTCACATCTCTCGCACACTCCAGTTTCTCTTTTCCCAATCTTGTGGAGGTAACCTACTCTCGACACTCTTCTGTGAGCACCTGCGTCAAGAAGTAGTTCACCTCCCCAAATTTCCGGTCCACCCAATTTCTCCTGCTCCCAATCGCTCCTTTTAGCGCGCCCTCATAATCATCCCACCTTTTCTCCATTTCCTCATCCATCCATTCCTGTACTTCCTCTCTGCTCGCACCCCTCCAGCGTTTCTGTCTGGCTCTAGCCATCAGATCCAATGGATAGGACCGTGACAGCACTGCTGCTGCCAGTCCACCCACTGTCCTGTACGCCTGCACCACCCTCAAAAGTATTCCCCTCTGCACCCGCAGGAGTGGTCTAACCCTCGCATTCACCCCTGCTTTCTCACCCCTGCTTTCTCACCCCATACTTCAGCGCCATACAGCATACTCTGCTCTACCGTCCTACCAATTTTTTAGGCTGTGCTAATAGAGTACACGCATATTTCATATTTTGCTTAGATATTAATTTGTAATAGTAAAGTTGATATCAAAAATAACTAATAATAGGAAATAAACCAGTTTCCATAGGAAATTACTCCCAAATTTTAAAGTAAAATTCAAATTTCAATGCACTTTCCGACCACAACCTGAGGATTTCCGAACACTACCGATGATACGTGTGATGTCATACCATTTAAAAGACGTTGATTTACACTCTGGAACAATGCAATACTTGGAATACAAAGTGTTTTTTTTTTCGGCTTTATCCATTTTTGAAGCTTTCAGAAACTATTTTAGGTCACAAGTACTCAGAGCGTGATACACGAATAAGAAAGTAAACAAATGGAGTGACGTCAACGGATGGGGCAGCCATCTTTATGACGTAAAGCCCGTTTTGGCGGACTTTCAAATTTTATGATTTTTAAAGTCGTTTTAAAAGTGAAGTTTATAATTTTTTGAAAAAATAGGCATGCAAAGTGTGAAGAGACCTGATAAAGCGTCAATTCCCATCAATAGCAAAATTTATGCTTGTACCCTATTGCACAATAACAGTTTATAGCCAAAACCAAAAATGGGCCTGTTTTTCGACATTTTTTCTAATTTTACTCGAAAAGTGTTGAGTTTATCGTGCATATTTATGGAAACAAAGTTATAGAGCGTGAAATTTGCTATAAAATTCCGTGGTTCAAAATTTAAAAATTCGCATCCCTGTAGCCACAGCGGATGAATAAGTAAAAAAAAAATGGAAAAAACAGCTGTTTTTCAGACGCAAAATACTACTGCAATGTAAATCATTATTTGTCTTAAGTCGCGTCCACATTATGTCGAATGGTGTCGATCGACATGGTCGATCGACAATCGACTACTGTAAAGTCGCGTCCACATTATGTCGGGCGACCATCCACACTGGAGCGACATTGTCGATCGACACCATTCGACATAATGTGGACGCGACTTTAAACTGCGTCCACATTATGTCGGGCGACCATCCACACTGGATCGACATTGTCGATCGACACCATTCGACATAATGTGGACGCGACTTTATAATACGTTATTTTTTCACGAACTGAAAGCAACAAACGCGGTTTCGATATCTTATTTAGTTGCTGAGTAATCTAATTGTTAATAAACATTGAGTAAAAGAAATAGACATTGTTAGAATAAAGACATATGCCACAATAAATTGTTTAAACTTACAATAATGTTTTTACACGTACTAGAAGGTTACAGCTATTATATGCAATGATTTAATGAACAATTTTTTCGGTTTAACTAGTGATGAGCAAAGCAAAACCTAGACAATGATCAAGACTCGAACAGTCTCGGTCTTGGTCTTGTTCTTGCTCAAATCTGTCTGGTCTCGGTCTTGGTCTTGCTGTATTTTGTTTGGTCTTGGTTTTAATCTTGGTCTTGCCATAATTTCTTAACGAATAAATCAAATAGAAGAGAGAATGTGCGCGGAAAAGGCTCTCGGCGCTGTGATTCCGTGGGGAGGGCATGGCTGAGTATAGCAGATTATAATATGTGGCTAGAGGTTGAATCGTATTTGCATGTCGGTATTTTCCTTTTCGTTAGCTTGTTGATCGTTTGCCGAGAACCGTTGATCAAGTTTGGAATTCAATAAGTCGCGATTAAATGGTCCGAATTAAACGTTCAAACCGCCAAAAGTTGTGTTTTTACAAGTCCTTTAAGTGGGTTTTTTCAGATTCCAATTAAAATAGAAAACCGCACAGGTATCCTAATTTGTTACTAAGGTAAAATTTTAACCACTTTTTTAAACAAACGTCTAAGTCAGTTAAATCGAAAAAATTGTTGGAACTTTAGTTCTTTACGCCAGGTTATGTTTGAGCGACCAGGGGTCGCGACGCAAAAGATCTGACCGTTTACGCGTTACGTTACGCTACGTTATGTTACATTGCTTCGTTATGTGCCTTGCTTTTGCGTGCTTGTGCCTCCTTAGTCTCTCTCTCGTTTACGAAGCAGCGATTCATAATAATAAATATGCTCCTACCCGGATTCGAACCAGGGCCGCCCGCGTGCAATGCGAGCATTCTAACCACTGAACCACCGATGCTATATTGAAATTCTATGCAAAGCTGGTATTCGCAGTGCTAGTGATCTACTTGAATTTGTTAGGATAAATTTTTACTATTATTTCCATAATTTTTTTTGCGCGATTAAGGGGTCTAGCTACTTTTCGAAATACAGGGTGTTGAAATTTTGAAAACTTGAATGTTTTAATTCGATAACTTTAAAATGGATGGATAAATTGATTTGACATTTGGCAGGTAGTTTTTAAATGTAAAAGGGCATATTTTGAAAGAAATAGTAGTTTGTGCAACTAGTGTGGATATGGTGGCCATATCGCACGAGGACGAAGATGCACGACGCCGTAGGCGGAGTGCTCAATCGTTCAAGTGCGATATGGACAATCCACACGAGTCGAGCAGCATATTTTTTCTACGACCCACTTAGGAAAAAATCTAAAAAATTAAAATTTCTATAAACTGTAATATAACTTCAAATTAAAAATTTAACAATTCAATTTTATGTTTCCACTAATTTTGTGGTAAACGAATGTCCAATTTGTATAATGCTACGGTTTCCTTTTTTAAATATACGATGCTGTTATAAGTAGATGTTGCCAGTCGGACTCTCTCATGGAGGGTACCGTACCATTATCTATTCTATAATAATGAATATTCTGCTAAATATTTCAAACGTCTACCTTTTGTCGTTATTAATATCAAGCAGAATGATTATTTAAAAATAAAATTAACAATGAAAAAAATTCCTCGCGGGGAATCGAACCCGGGTTTACCGCGTGAGAGTCTGGTGTGCTTACTACTCAACCACCAAAGAATATGTAAATTGTTTATCTATAACGTCAGATGTATTACATAACTTTTGCTTAAAAGGAACTAAAGTTCCTACCGTGTGTCCCGCGACACGTTCTACCTTTTTGATTTAATCATTGCATATGATAGCTGTAACTTTCTAGTATGTGTAAAATGTGTGATTTTTGGGGTGACATTCACTGAGACCTAAAAGATCTATAGTATGTGTAAAAACATTATTGTGAGTTTAAACAATTTTTTGCGGCATATGTCTTTATTCTAACAATTAGATTACTCAGCAACTAAATAAGATATCGAAACCAAGTTTGTTGTTCGCTGTGGATACAGGGATGTGAATTTTCACATTCTGAACCACGGAATTTACAGCAAATTTCACGCTCTATAACTTTGTTTCCATAAATATGCACGATAAACTTGATACTTTTCGAGTAAAATTCGAAAACATTGCGAAAAACAAGCCCATTTTCAGTTATTTTAGTTATAAACTGTTATTGTGCAATTAGCACAGCCTAAAAACCGGTGCAGACAACGGATTATCATTAACCATGATATTTTTAAGGGACTCCATCAAAAATCCCGCTTACTGCTCTTACCTTTAATGCTAACCCGACTGGACTACAATAATATCATTTATTCTTAAATACAACATGTGATATTTCCCATAGGACACAGTTACCTCTTTCCTGCAACAGCCGAATGGATCGAAATATGTAATAAACGCATCTCCGAAAAAGACGTCCTAGAAAAACTAACCAGCGATCCAGAAACTATAAAAAAGAACGCGATGCTAGAAGCATCATCCAGCATACTAGATTACGTCAGTGACGTTGTTTCAACTATTACCTCGCAACTTCCGCAATCGATAAGACCTCTAAGTCCTCCGTGGGAAAGCGAATCACCGCTAGATTTGGATTCCGAATGGCAGGAGTTCGCGAACGAAGACGACGAAAGCGGTGAAGACAGCGACGAAGATTCTCTGTGCAACAAACTTTGTACGTTTACGATAACTCAAAAGGAATTCATGAATCAACATTGGTATCATTGCCATACTTGTAAAATGTTGGATGGCGTCGGAGTGTGCTCTATATGCGCTAGGGTGTGTCACAAAGGACACGATCTAAGTTACGCTAAATACGGTAACTTCTTTTGCGATTGCGGCGCCAAAGAGGACGGAAGTTGTCAGGCTTTGGTCAAGAGAAGTCCTTTGACCAGTGAAATCAACAACGTAGCCACCGGAACTAGTTCGGAGCACATGTTGACCAGTTCGTTGAGAAGAAGAACGTCCAGTCCTGTACCTGCTGATAAAGTAAGTGGTTTCCTCCCAATTTATTTATTGAAAGTTTTAATTAAATTATTTTTTATAGATTGTTTTTAAAGAAAGAAAAAATTCCAACGCGGTTAAACAATTGGACGGCTCCAAGGAGTTTATTATCAATTATTTAGGTTCCAGTCAAGTCACCGGTTCTCTCTTGGACTTTTTACAATCTCTAATACCGGCAATCGAAGAAAACTGTCGAAAAAATTCCCTAGTCGGCTGTCACGTTCGCGGTATCAAAGCACTAGATCAGCTTTATTCCAGCGAGAAGAAGTACTTGCACACCGATCAACTAATGGTACCGACTTTAGGTGAGTTACAATAAAAAAATCTATAAATAATTTCGAATCCGGCTCGAAAGGACCAATATGTGTGATCCAATAAACTACAATTTGAATTGTATTTTGAATAATTAAGGAGATATACAAGTAATTTATTCAAATGTAAAACTCTTCTATGCTTAGTTCGGTTGGCCTTAACTGGTTTTTTTTTATAATCGTTCATCCAATACCATTCAGTGTGAAACTTATTATGTAGTCAAATGCAGTCTTATCATGCGGGTCAATTATGTCACTTTGACAATTCAAAGTAACAATATGAATAATAAAAAGCAATTTTCCGGTATTTTGCATCCTCATGCAAAAAAAATGGTACTTAATCTGATAGATTATTTCGAGAATGAATGAAAGAGTGGAAATTCGTCAATCAGTGTGCAGGAAACATTTTGGTAACCTCTGTATCTTCTGATTTGATACATACAGGGTGTACAAAACCTTATTTTAAGAGATATCAAAAAATGTTATTAACAAAAATAGTAGATGTGTTGAAGGTCCATATTTTGAAATTATATCGAACTATACAGAGTGATGCATAACTCCGTTACAAACCAAACATATGATTTTTCAAATGGGAACCCCTGTATATTATACCGAATTCGGATTGGTTACATTTTTTTGAAGCCTTTGATGTGAGGTTTTGCCTCGTTATACAGAGTCCTTCAAAAGATATGGACACGTTTATGTGAAAATCGTAGGTAAATCAACGCTCTGTAGCTTGTTGTACGTTGAAGAATAAAAATGTATTTTGCCAGAGTTTTGTAATTGATGCAATATCTCCGTATCCTATTAAATTACAATTATATTCTTTCTTATATACAGGGTGAACGGAAACTCGAACCTGTCATTTTCTTTCTTATTTCAAATGGAACACCCTGTATTTTATAGCAAAAATAGAATCTTCGATTATGTAACTTTAATTTTTGTCAAGCATTCCCTATACTCAAAGTTTATAAAAGCACAGTTATTTTGTAATATTTATTGTAAAATATAATTACCGACCTATTACGTGAAAGCATTAAACGTTGTATGTAACAAAAAATCCTAATTAATAATAAATTTTAATGAACAATTTATTCTAAACATAACTAGCCACAAAAAGTATAATCCCAACCGTAATATTAAACTAAAGGTTCAAAATGTCCACCGTTAACATCAATGCAATGCTGCATAATAGTTCAAATGATTGACTAACATTTCTCAGCATATCAACATTAGCAGATCAAAATGCCGCACTAATTATCTCTTTCTTGTCATCTCTAATAGCCGGGGATTTTATAAGCTTATTCCTTACAAGACCCGAAACAAATAAATATACTTTTCTTAAATCGGGTGACCGAGCTGGCCAATCAGTTGGGCCCCCTCTTACAGCATTGCATTGATGTTATCGGTGAACACTTTGAACATTCAGCTTAATATTACGGTTAGGATTATACTTTTGGTAGCTAGTTTTGTTTAGAATGAATTATTCATTAAAATTTATCATTAATTGAGATTTTTTTGTTACATACAACGTTTATTGCTTTCACATAATAGGTCAATAATAATAGTTTACAATAAATATTACCAGATAACTCTGTTTTTATAAACTTTGAGTATAGGGAATTCTTGACAAAAATTAAAGTTACATAATCGAAGATTCTATTTTTGCTATAAAATACAGGGTGTTCCATTTGAAAGAAGAAAGAAAATGACAGGTTCGAGTTTCCGTTCACCATGTATATAAGAAACAATATAATTGAAATTTAATAGGATACGGAGATATTGCATCACGTTACGAAACTCTGTTTGGATAAATACATTTTTTTTCTTC
Source organism: Galerucella tenella (assembly GCA_910591685.1). NCBI lineage: Eukaryota > Metazoa > Arthropoda > Insecta > Coleoptera > Chrysomelidae > Galerucella > Galerucella tenella. The sequence goes on from CAJUYH010001560.1 coordinate 27,286, forward strand.
AACGTACAACAAGCTACAGAGCGTTGATTTACCTACGATTTTCACAAAAACGTGTCCATATCTTTTGAAGGACTCTGTATAACGAGGCAAAACCTCACATCAAAAGCTTCAAAAAAATGTAACCAATCCGACTTCGGTATAATATACAGGGGTTCCCATTTGAAAAATCATATGTTTGGTTTGTAACGGAGTTATGCAGCACTCTGTATAGTTCGATATAATTTCAAAATATGGACCTTCAACACATCTACTATTTTTGTTAATAACATTTTTTGATATCTTTTAAAATAACCCATATACCGAAGTTTGTCGTAAGATTGGTACACCCTGTATTTAGGCACTCGTTGCTATAAGCAAGTCCGTAAAAGCAAATAAATTATAATTATTAGAACTGATAGGTTTCTTGTGCTGTGAGAGGTCAATTGATAAACTTTACATTTTGGAATTAAATAATATGCCTTATTAACCAATCAATTCCCAGCATTTTTTTTTGAAAACTTTTGTAGCTTTTGAAGCTCAGCTGCAACGCAATTTTCTATAGTTAGATCTGGTCTTAACATGTTTGGTCGAGTTTTGTGGATACGATAGAAATGTAGGGGACAAAATTTTGAAGGTGGTGTTGAAACGTGAAGTTTCACAGTCGCCTTTGTTATTGTTCCGGTTGCTTTGCCGTATCGTATAACCAGGGACTTGGTGTCGAATTCGCAAAACTCGTTCTAAGTGGAGGTGGTTAACTGTGAATCGAAAACAGCCATCTTTCTTTCCGATCTAAGCTGTCTATTAAAACAGACGTGAGCATTTCAACCGCTGTGGGATATATCTGCTAATATATAAAATTTTAAAGATCCAGATTATTTTTTCACTTATGATATTCCTACAGCGGTTGGCTACATAGATTAAAAAAAAAAAGAAATCTAAAACAAGTACATATCTTGAAATTGGTATCTACCTTTACACCGATTTTATGGTGTAAAAAGAACGAACGGACTTAGAGGCATATACTTTGGCAAGTTTATCTGAAACCGTCAAAGGAATGCAGTCGAAAATATTCGACCTTGCCACGTTTAACTATGAAAAAGTTGAAGTACTGATTATGTAGTGATAATAATTATAAATGGATCTTTTTATTATTAAAAATATGATTGAACGTTAATTTTATGTGCTTGTTTCCTTGGATTTATTCTATTAACATTATTTTCCAATTCATGAATATTAAAAGAGAACACTTTTCCAAATTTGTTATGGGCTTCTCAAAGCTCTGGCAACGTTGTACGAAAACCATTATGACCACACCCTCCGATTACATAATTGGTGATTTTTATCGACCAGCTGACTTCTTATTGGCAAGCGCGTGCGTATGTTCTTCCCTCTCACTTCGTCAATTGACTGATATTGATTTATCCAGTGGCGTTTCTATTGTCAGTAGCCTTTGTAATTTCAGTTTTACTTGGTAAAATAGGTACCGTACGCCATTTGTACGTTTGACAGATATACGCCATGTTTTTCCTCGCCTCTTACCGACGCCGCGTAGCTCCAGATAAACTTGCCAAACTATACCTCCACTGCTGAGGGAAATGAAACGGCCTTCTACCTAATACTTAATACCCAAGAAGGCAGAGAGGCTCCCAAGCTAGTACTTCCTCTAAGATAAGTACCTTTAAATACAAAGAAGTTTTCACCAAGGTCAACCTTTCAAGCTAAAATTCCTTTCCTATAATTTGTAAACTTAAGGGCTTCACCCACTGTAATTCTTTTCCTATAATTTGTAAAACTAAAGGGCTTCACCCACTGTAATTCTTTTCCTATAATTTGTAAACTTAAGGGCTTCACCCACGGACATTGTTAATTTTTTTTTAGTATAGATTTACATAAATTTTATATTTTTAACATTTTTTTTCTTCAACTTACAACAAGCTACAGAGCGTTGATTTACCTATGATTTTCATTTGTAACGGAGTTATGCAGCACTCTGTATAGTTCGATATAATTTTAAAATATGGACCTTCAACACATCTACTATTTTTGTTAATAACATTTTTTGATATCTTTTAAAATAACCCATATACCGAAGTATACCCTGTATATGATTAGTGACCTTTGAACCCGCACGATAAGAGTATAGAGACTATACCACACTGCATTTTCTTGTATTTTGTTAGGTTCCCAAGAAGGAGCTTTTGAAAACGTTCGAATGAGCTACGCAGGCGAACAAGGACAAACGATAAGACAATTACTTTCGGCACACATAGTAAGAAGAATAGCCATGTGCTGTATGACTTCAACGCAAGGTCGTAGACAACATTTAGCAGTATCCCATGAAAAAGGAAAAATAACAGTTCTACAATTATCGGCTTTGTTAAAACAAGCTGATTCTTCAACAAGAAAACTAACTTTAACTCGATTATCAACCGCGCCGATACCTTTTACGGTATTATCACTATCTAGTAATTTGTGTAACGAAGATTTCCTAGCAGTATGCGGCTTGAAAGACTGCCACGTGTTAACTTTCACTTCGGGAGGTTCGGTTTCTGATCATTTAGTTCTACATCCGCAGTTGGAAACTGGTAATTTTATCATCAAAGCTATTTGGCTACCGGGATCTCAAACTAAATTAGCCTTAGTAACGGCGGATTTTGTAAAAATATACGACTTAGCTTCGGACGCTTTGAGTCCGCAATATTTCTTTTTGGTACCCAGCGGAAAGATAAGAGATTGTACGTTTATGTACGACGAAGGTACTTACCACATCTTGTTGATGTCTTCGCCGGGGCATATTTACACCGAAGTTTTGAACGAGGATTCGTCCACCAAGTACGGATCTTTTTACGTTACTAATACCTTGGAGGTTTTTCATTTAGAAGCAGCGGTAAGTGCAATTTTTTTATGAGTTGGACAGAGTTGCAAATAATGCATTTTTTTAATGCGATGACAATTCATTGCTCATTTTTTTCATAATTTCCATTACTCATTAATTTTTTTTTAATGATGAATTAAATTAATTACAATAATTTTTTTTAATGAACAATGTATTTTAATACATTTTAAATTTTAATTCTTAATGAGTAATGAAAAATTTTTCATTACAATTTTTTGTCTAAATAATTAATGTAATTTTGTTTCATTACTCATTTTCTCTTTTATTTTCAGTGGGTTGAAAATGAGTATTTCACAGCTCATTTTGGTCAAGTAAAAATTAATTTCTGGTCATTTATTTTACTTTTTGGTAAATTAGAGGAATAAGAGTATTTGTTCTGATGATACAAATTTTAAAAATTTTTGCTACTGCTTGATTGAAAGATAAGTTGGGATGGGTGAGGTAAGGTAAAACAAGAATTCCTCGATAATAATTATTCCATCGACTGAATTTTGCAAGATTTCGACTTTTTTTTATTTTCAAAATTTCAAAATTTGTGAAAATTCTTTTTCAAAAATTTAAAAAAATTTTAAAAAATTGAAATTTTTTCGAAAATTCTAAATTTTTTCAAAAATTGATAATTCTATCAAAATCGAAAAATTTTTCGAAAATTCACATTTTTTTTCAAAAATTGAAAAAATTTTTAAAAATTGAAAATTGTCGAAAAAATTTGAAATTTATTCAAATATTGAAAATTTTTTGGAAAATCTAAAAATTTTCTTGAAAAATTTCGATTTTTTTTTTATTTTCATTGAATTTAACATTTGATTTCCGAGAATTGAGAAAAAATTGACAACTAGCAAAAATGGTCTCAAAATTTGAGAAATTTTTTTTTCGAAAATTCAATTTTTTTTAAAAATTACAATTTTTTCGAAAATTCAAAATTTTCAAAATTTGAATTTTTTTTACAATTAATAATTCTATCAAAATCGAAAAAATTTTAAAAAATTCTAAATTTTCGAAAAAATTTGAAATTTATTCAAATATTGAAAATTTTTTGGAAAATCGAAAAATTTTCTTAAAAAATTCATCTTAAAGACCAATACAATAGTTAGATTTCTATTAACCCTCCTGAAAATTAGTCCAGTGGGAAAAAAATCACTAAAGTATTTCAAGTGAAAAATGTGATATTCATTTTTGATCTGGAAGTTTCTAAAAGTAAACTTATTTGAGATTTGTATTGTTTTAATGACCAATGTCATTGATACACATTTTTATTTTTTTTAATGAATAATGATGTGTTTCGTTACTCATTAAAAAAATTTTAATGGATACTGCATTGTTACACTACTCATTAAATCGTTTAATGAGAATTGAGTATTTTTACATTGAAAATATATTTTTAATGCACAAAGGACCAGAATTACATTTTCATTAAAAAAAAATGACAAATGCATTATTTTTTACATTAGGATTTTTGCAACTCTGGAGTTGGAGTCGGCAACATGCTAATATTTAATTTTTTTAGGACGTTAACGGACAAGTAGCCGGCGGAGGTGTTTCTATTTACTATTCCCACACTTTAGGTCTTCTTTTCTACAGCTACGCTCAAGGAAAAAGCTTCATATCTCCGATAAATCCAAAAAGCAACAGCCTTCCTTTGGTATTCCCGATAAATCTTCCTCAAACTAATAATGGTACTTCGAAAAGCAACGGTTCTAAAAATTCCTCGGCTCAACCGTTGTGTCAATGGACGGAAATTCCCAATCATCCCGGTTTAATATGCTGCGCTATGCAGTCGAATAACAATCCGGTTATTTTGATGCTCAAGCCCGATACGATCATGATTCAAGAAATTAAAGTCGTTCCAGCTAAAAGCAAGATCATGGATATGGTCGCCATTAGACATAATTCCGGAAGTGAGCAAAGAACTACGTTGATTTTGTTGTGCGAAGATGGTAGTTTGAAGATGTACATGGCAAATATGGACCAAACAGGTAAAAATTTGCAGCTCGTAACACTTTTACAAAAAGAAAATTGTTAACAGGATGGGAACAGTTGGAAATGGGGAATAGGCGTATAATAAACGTAAAAAAAATAAATGCGTGAGCAGGGGTGTTTCCAGATATATTTGGGGGGTGAAAAGGGGTGGAATTTTTTATTATTGCGATTTCCAGTGAAAGTTGACGTCGGAGAGAAAAGTGTATAATAGAAAAGTTGTAGATCATGAAAAGGTATACAACTTTTATACGAATGATTTTTTCATATAACCACAAAATTACCGAGAAAAATCCGAAAAACCGCTTTTTTCGTTTTTTATTATTCATTTACATAATAATAATTTTATTTTGACGAAACTTTGCGAAAGTATACCTTTTTATGACCGAAAAATCCACAAAACTTTTCAGATAAAAATATCAAGAGACTTCCGAGATAATCACGATTCTCGGCCCAAATAAATATTTTTCAAATTGAAATTCTCCTTTGGAAAATTGTCGTAGAGACTTCATTCATGTCGCTATTTTTTCGTCTTGAGTTAAACTTTCTTGTGAAATAATAAAATAATACAGTCCCCTTTTGAAAACATGCTTAAAAATTGGGGACTGTATTATTTTATTATTTCACAAGAAAGTATAACTCAAGACGAAAAAATGGCGACATGAATGAAGTCTCAACGACAATTTTCCAAAGAATAATTTTAATTTGAAAGAAAAATATTGTTTTGGGCCGAGAAACGCGATTATCTCGGAAGTTTCTTGATATTTTTATCTGGAAAAATTTGTGGATTTTTCGGTCATAAAAAACGTATACTTACGCCAAGTTTCGTCAAAATGAAATTATTTTTGTGTAAATGAAAAACGATAAAAGCGGTTTTTCGCATTTTACTCGTAGATTTGTGGTTATATGAAAAAATCATTCTTACAAAAGTTGTAGACCTTTTTATGATCTAAAACTTATCTATTGTACACTTTTCTCTCCGACGTCATCTTTCACCGGAAATCGCAATAATCCGAAATTCCACCTCACGCATTTATTTTTTCTACGTTTATTATACGCCTCTTCACAATTTCCAACTGTTCCCATCCTGTTAACAATTTTGTTTTTTTTTTTCGCTTCAAAGTAAGCCAATTCGACTAGTCTATTGAACAATGTTTTTTTTTCAAGGTTTTTGGATGTCTTCGAGTATACAAGCAACTATTACCAACGCAACCGTCAAACCCAAAAAAAAGAAAATAGTAAAATCCGGCAAAACGTCAAACTCTCTAAACTTTCCTGTCGACTTTTTCGAGCATTGTACAGTTATGAACGATGTAGAAATAGGAGGAAACGATCTTTTACAAATATACAATCAAGCTCAACTTAAACATCGTTTAAACACCACCGGATTGTACGTAGCTTGTAACAAACCTTTAGGATTCTCCATAGATGTCACTAACAACGACGCAAATATAGTAATGACAGGCTTAAGAGTATTGGTGGGAAGTCAGGACGTGCAAAGATGTCCGTCGTTTGTTGAGGTAACTTAATTTGAATAATTATTGTTTATATATTCAATTAAAATTTTTCAGATATTTGGTCGTATTATTACAATAATAGCAACGCGTAGTCGATGGTACGACATTCCATTTTCAAGGGAAGAAAGTTTACAAGCCGATAAAAAATTAACGATACTTTTCGGTCCTTCTCAAGATCCCGAGACCGTAACTATGGTCGATAGTATAAAAATTTACGGGAAAACGAAAGATTCTTTCGGATGGCCGGAAGAAAGCGACGAAAACGTACCGTCCACCGGTACCGGAACTACTCAACAAGTGATTCCAGCTTCAGAAAGCGAACACAGCAACAGCAGTAAAATGCAGTTAACCAAACTCGAAAAGTAAGAATATCTTCCAACTTAATAATATTTTTATTTGCTCTTATTTTTTGGGAATCAAACCACAATAATGATTTTATTTTTTATTTCGACGTTTCGGTAGCGTTCCAGCTACCGTTGTCAAGATTAACTAGTAATAAAATAATTTTTTGGTCCCTATCTGACAC
>CAJUYH010001560.1:39180-49987 GCA_910591685.1 Galerucella tenella
AAAAAATAAAAAGTAATGCCACAAGGAACTTACAGAAGATATTAATAATATTTATTTTAAATACATTTTTTATTTCAGACTTGTGGTTGGTATTTTAGAATCTCTCGACGGTAGCTTCTCTTTAAATTCCACCGAAGACAAATTATCTACATTCAAAATCCCGACTTTGAAAGTAGCCACGTCTCTAATAACCCTCCCTACTCAACCCTCGATACAAATCCACTCCAAAGCTCTTTTATCTTCACTCCACTCCACTAGACAACTCTACCACAACTATAAAGACAACGCGTTACTGCAACACGTTCTGACAACTTTGACAGAAATGACAAGTTCGAACGTGAAAGATTTGGATGCCGAAAGCTATTACAGATTGGTGCTAATTGTGCGAGGTATTGCTGTAGCAAGACCGCAGAATTTAGTGAAGTTCGCCGACAGTCATACTTCGATACAAGACGTTGTACTGGACGATCCTTTGGAGAGTACCACCGTAGAAAAAGATCGTAAACCTCAAAGTCAACATCTTCTTCTTCAACTTATAGAAGTTTTGTGGCTGTTACATTCGTCGAATCCCGAAATTCCGTCCTTATCTTTAGTTGTTACACAAGGCCTTAAACACACCGAACAAATCGTCCACGCTCTAGTGGAAATAGTCCACGCTTTCAACAGCTGCGATACTTACAGTAACATCACCATAGCCGTGTACCTGCAGTTGTTATTATGCACCGATCCGTTGATAGCATTCAGCGCAAAGCAAGCTCTTAGCGTCGTTCTTAAACCGAAGACGAAAAGAAGAAAAGTTTTCATACCGAGTCCTCCGCATTGCGCATCTCCGCCGCCTCCGAAGAATGTAGACGATAGAAGTAAAACACCGCCTGTAAATCAACCGTCTTCCAGCCACGAAGAAGTTATCCAACCGAGGCAGCAAAATCAGTTTGACGTCGATTCCGTCGAAGCTATTGCTCTGCTGGAACAACCCGGGCATCAGCAGGATAATGTTAATCCTTTGGAAGCTTTGCTTGGAGGTGGAGTAGGATTTCCGCCTTTGTTAGACATACCACCGGATGCGGATGATGAAGCTATGGTGGAGTTAGCCATAGCGTTAAGCTTGCAGGTAAGAATAATTAATTAAAAGATAACACTTACACAAAGAGAAAATTGTTAACAGGATGGAAACAGTTGGAAATGGTGAATAGGCGTATAATAAACGTAAAAAAAAATGCGTGAGCAGGGGTGTTTCCAGATATGTTTGGGGGATGAAAAGGGGTGGAGTTTTGGATTATTGCAGTTTCCGGCGAAAGTTGACGTCGGAGAGAAAAGTGTACAAAAGAAAAGTTGTAGATCATAAAAAGGTCTACAACTTTTGTACGAATGATTTTTTCATATAACCACAAAATCTCCGAGAAAAATGCGTAAAACCGCTTTTATCGTTTTTTATTTTTCATTTACACAATAATAAGTTTATTTTAACGAAACTTGGTGGAAGTATACCTTTTTGTGTCCGAAAAGCCCACAAATTTTTTCAGATAAAAATATCAAGAGATAATCACATTTTCCGGCCCAAAAAAATATTTTTCAAATTAAAATTCTCCTTTGGAAAATTGTCGTAGATGTCTTGAATACGGTTGACTAAAACCGTCCCCGTGGTTGTGTGCAGAGCTTCGGGAGCTCGGATTCGACGTACCGATATGACTTGTCGTCGACAGGAGCTCCGTATAGCTGAAATGCCCCTCAGAGAAGTTGTCCACCATCCGAATGACCTCCAGGTACATCGGCCGTATCTCTCGGTGATGCTCTCGAAGAATAACAGAGTACAGAGGGGTCCTCACAAATAAATTTCTTGTGAGCGAACAAGGTTCCGACCCGTGGTCCATACTCCAAGTTGTCGAAGATGTCCGTCGATGTAGGTATCGTAGAAGGTAGAAGAAATAAAGATGCTTTCGTGAAATCCAAAAAAAAAACATTTAACTAGACCGGCCACGATCTATCGAAGTCCTAGCGTCGAAGGTAAAGTAGAGTTTCGTTGTCCAAAAACGGAAATTGAAGTCGCTGATAAAGCTGCTTCTTTTCGCTGTAGTTACAGTCCAATCTCACGGACTATAAGTCTGACTGCTCCCTGCAGACAGCCGGCGAAGACTGACCAAAGAATACACCAGCTTAACAAGAAGCGAAGCTTCCGACCCTTTTTTATATGCGCATGTCTGAAAGGAGCCATTTTTATAAGATACTTGTCATACCTCATTTTGCCGACCAATTATATCGCCGATATTTGAACATTTGATCATTTTCTCAGTGTATTTAATAAGTTATCTGTCAACGTCGGTCTCTCAAGGTCATACATTTTTGTTACCAAAACATCAAAGAGATTGCGTCGGGTTTCGCTTCTTGTTAAGCTGGTGTATTCTTTGGACTGAATCTCGACACACACACACACTTGCGCGTGAGAAAACCCGTCCCACAAAGCATCCACCCGCGGGTTATGCTAAGTAGAACCTTCCATCCACCCCTGCCACTTCCGGCAGGACCTCACTCGTTCATCGCGATCGCGTATCCCTTTCCCCCCTTTATTCTATGGGGGGCGTCAGGGATGTCTATCCATGTTTAGGGGTAGCTCTGGTGGCTATGTTCCTTTGTCCTTCTCCATGTCGTTATGTCGGTTCGGTTGTGTGTGTGTGTGCTTTCGCCGCCTCATGTCAAAGTCTATTCCACCCGCCTTGGTGAAATTTTAATTTGAAAAATATATTTTTGGGCCGGAAAAAGTGATTATCTCGGAAGTCTCTTGATATTTTTATCTGAAAAAATTTCTGGGCTTTTCGGACACAAAAAGCCATACTTCCACCAAGTTTCGTCAAAATAAAATTATTATTGTGTAAATGAAAAATGAAAAACGATAAAAGCGGTTTTTCGCATTTTTCTCGGAGATTTAGAGGTTATATGAAAAAATTATTGATACAAAAGTGGTAGACCTTTTTATAATCTACCACTTTTCAGTTGTACACTTTTCTCTTCGACGTCAACTTTCGCCGTAAATCGCAATAATATAAAATTTCACGCCCAATTTCTCGTTTATTATACGCCTATTCACCATTTCCAACTGTTCACATCCAGTTAACAATTTCGTTTTTTTTTTTTCGCTTCAAAGTAAGCTAATTCGATTAGTCTAGCTTCAATCAATCACTTTTTTATTTAAAGGAACATGAAATCGGCGGTGAGCAAAACCAAGTCAACTTGCAAAGTCTTCAAGTTCAACTCGGCCAAGACGTACTAGTTCATCAAGGACAAAACGCGCAAGCTCAAGAAGCGGCTAATTTCAGCGATACCACCGCCTCGGCGGCTGGTTCGGACGATGAAGGTTCTACCGCCGCCACTGATGGTTCAACTTTAAGAACCTCGCCGGCGGAACAAGCGGGATCTGAAAGCGGAGGTAGCGGTGTCGAAAGTATTACCGGTGAACATAACGTATCTGGAAGGTTTGTATATTAAATAATAAAGATTCTGAATATTATGTAAAGTGTTTTTTTGTTCTAGATCGTCAGCGTATGGTGATAACATGCAAGAAACCATCAACTTGGTATCTAGATCCGATACCAGCTCCATCGCTAACACCGTCGGAGGTTTGGTCGAAACTGACGCGCATCACGAAGAAGTTGAAGTCGAAACGGAAAATAGTAGCAGACTTCACGTGCTTCGCTTGCAACTGCTTGAAAAATTGATCGATTATTTGCCGAGGTTGAAAAATGTGGACGGTGTTAGAGCGATACCGTTTTTACAAGTAAGTCCGGTATAAATATAGTTGTCTTATTTATTGTAACGTTTATTCTAATTTATATTTACAATTAATTTATATTTACAGATTTATATTCAAATACAGTCTTTATTTAATTATTTATATATATCACACTAAACACACACTAACTAATTTATATGAGAGTCACTTTATCGAGGCGCGATTGCTTTCTTTCAGTATCAACACTAACTGACTAACTAACTCCGCTGCGATGCTCGTCGCCTATTTATACTCGCACGTATGTATTTCTAGAAACCTCTCGAACTCGAAGTTTTGGTGGATGCGCCGGGTTTTTCTAGATTTTACGTATTCCAGGTCATTCTAGAAAATACGGCGGAGGAGCCATAGTCGTATCATATGGGAATTTCACTGGGGGCACTAATTGAGCACATTAATGCAGCAGCTCGCGTAACATTATTTTATTTTATGCGTTTTTTCTTTAGGTGGTACTTCAACTTACATCCGACATCGACGGCCATTGCGAACGAGACCGAACGTGTTTGAACGCTCTTTTGTCCACTATAATTAACGAATTGCAATTAACCAACGATAACTTTGTTGATATCTGCAGTAGAACTAAACAGCGCGAAGTACAGTTGATACTTTTACGACTTATAAGTAAGTAAATTACTTTCTAATTGAAAATAAAACACTAATCGAGATTATTACAGGCGTTTTCATGCAAAGATGCAAAACTTCATCGACCTCTTCAACGTCTACTAAAACTCCAGTAGCGGATAATTCAAGCTTCGTTTCCCGAACAACTGCAACGGCTCTACACAAATCCGACATTATCAACTACTGCAACAAACTGCTTCAATCGCTTTTGAATTATTGGAGAACATCGTCGGACGAAGACGATTCGAACAGCGTCACCGGTAATCTTCTCAAAGAACGATTACCGCATCCTCCACCGGATATGACGCCGTTTTTCCAACGACAGTTCGTCAAAGATAACCAAGACGTTTTCCATACTTACCCGCAACTTTTAACGGAAATTGCTTTAAGATTGCCGTATCAAGTTCACAGACATTCGGATATCGCCGAACCTATCAGTGCTGCCTTTGACGTTTCGTGGTACAATCATCTTTGCGATTATATGATGACGCCTCAGACACCTTTTGTAAGTAACTTTAATTATTTATTGAAAGCTACATCTCCTTTATCGTTAACTACCTGCGGAACCAGTTTATAGACAATTATTTCTAGGAAACCAGTATTAAGTTTTGCATATACATGTAATGTATGTATCCTACTATGGATACTTGGTGCATTAGAGGTGTGGAAGGGCCTCTGACTAGGTGGTGCTGCTGGTCACTTGGTGTGTCATCTCACAGGAATAATTTACTTTACTATTATACATTAACTCACTTATTACTAGTACTAATTAGGATATTAATTAAAAGGATTACTATGAATAGAATACATTTAGAATGTCTTCGAATATGAATAGAATGAATGAATCAATATTAATCAATTAATCAATATGAATTAATTGATCAATATGAATGTTAAAACACTTTCGTTTAACATATTTATACGACGAGTCAAGTTCACCGTTTTGTAAACATAAACAATTCTGTTTACGTTTACTTCGCACTCTGAACTTGACATCCTACGTGAGACCTTTCTGTTTTCATATATGTACACGATTCATGCTATATTGAAATTAGCTTCAAGGGAATTTATGTCTTTATTCATAATAATACCATAATAATAATTTAAATAATTAATAAATAATATTTCGGCCAAAAGGCATCACATACAGATTGCGAAAAAGCTATTCAAACACCCTCACTCCTTCCATGTTGGGAACATACCGAATACCACCAACTAGTGAATTCTCTCTGAAAAGGACAATGTTGCCGGATGAAAGTGTTAAGTTTTACCTAATAATGCATGAGTAACTCCAATACGCATACGTGTAAAAACTTATGATCAGCTAAAAGTGTCCATTTATTGTAAGCTACATCTCCTCCTTGATCGTTAACTACCTGCGGAACCAGTTTATAGACAATTATCTCTAGGAAACCAGTATTAAGTTTTGCATATACAGAAAGAGAGAAAGATCATCGGTCATCGAGGGTGCGTACTTAGTTCCAGAGGCTGGCCGAATGTTCATTGCCCCTTTATTTTAATCTACTACCTACTTATTTTATTTTTTCAATTCAATTTATTAATGGAAGGGATTTTTAGCTTTTTAATTATGGTTCTTTCAAGAAATAATGTTTTATTTTCAAGTTACAATGGCTAAAATAATATCCTATTGTAGTTAGAAATTAGTTGTCAACTTGGTCAGAAATGATCAAGTTGTCAAAAATGAATTTTAAGATGTACAAGTTACGTAATACCGATTGAGTTTTTATTTCTTCAACACCCACACTCCTTCCATGTTGGGAACACACTGAATACCACCAACTAGTGAAATCTATCTGTAAAGGACAATGTTGCCGGATGAAAGTGTTAAGTTTTACCTAATAGTGCATGAGTAACTCCAATACGGATACGCAGTGGCGGATTTACCACTAGGCAGACTAAGCAACCGCCTAGGGCCGCAAGGCAAGACCATTTTTGTAGATCGTATAAGCTGCACGCCAGTGCAATGCTAGTTTCAACGTTGCCAAGTTGATTTGTTTTAAAATAGCCCTTAAAAAATCTTGAAACTTGCCATTTTTTGTTAAATTTTGGAAAATTCATCCCGATTGTAGGGGCTGCTCGAAAAGCCTTGTCTAGTGCCTCCAATGTCTTATATCCGCTACTGCGGATACGGATACGTGTAAAAACTTATGACCAGCTAAAAGTGTCCATTTATTGTAAGCTACATCTCCTCCTTTATCGTTAACTACCTGCGGAACCAGTTTATAGACAATTATCTCTAGGAAACTAGTATTAAGTTTTGCATATACAGATTGGGAAAAAGCTATTCGAACCGTGCGAATTACACAAGTACAATAAGGAAAATATGAGAAAAACAGCTTGAGAGAGAGAAATAATAATTGTGCGTGGTCATCGAGGGCGTGTACTTAGTTCCAGAGGCTGGCCGAATGTTCATTGCCTCCCTATTTTAACCTACTACCTAGTTATTATATTTTTTCAATTCAATTTATTAATGGAAGGGATTTTTAATTCATTAATTATGGTTTTCTCAAGAAATAATGTTTTATTTTCAATATTTACAATGGCTAAAATAATATCCTATTGTCAACTTGGTCAGATACGATCAAGTTGACAAAAATGAATTTTAAGATGTACAGGTTACGTAATAACGATTGTATTTTTTATTTCTTCAACACCCTCACTCCTTCCATGTTGGGAATATACCGAATACCGCCAACTAGTGAATTCTCTTTGTAAAGGACATTGTTGCCGGATGAAAGTGTTTAGTTTTACCTAATAGTGCATGAGTTCGAAAAAAAGTCAACGATAACGAGACAAAAATATCATTTGTACAAATTAATCTGCGCATCTGGTAACAGCGGTTAAAATAGGGGGGGCAATGGATATTCGGCCAGCCTCTGGAAGTAAGTAAACGCCCTCGATGACCGCGCACAATTATTCTTTCTCTTTCAAGCTGTTTTTCTCATATTTTACTTGTCGTACTTGTGTAATTCGCATGGTTCGAAAAGTTTTTCGCAATCTGTATGTTGATATTTTTTATGACTTTTATGGATAAATAGTTGACGATATAAGATATTTTTGTGTCGTTATCGTAAACTTTTTTTCGAACTCGTGCACTATTAGGTAAATCTAAACACTTTCATCCGGCAACAGTGTACTTTACAGAGAGAATTCACTAGTTGGTGGTATTCGGTATGTTCCCAACATGGAAGGAGTGAGGGTGTTGGAGAAATAAAAAAATACAATCTTTATTACGTAACATGTACATCTTAAAATTCATTTTTGTCAACTTGATCGTTTCTGACCAAGTTGACAATTAATTTCTAACTAAAATAGGATATTATTTTAGCCATTGTAATTTGAAAATAAATAGTACATTGTTTACCGGGTAGGAAAAGCTTAACATTCCTGGACGACTGTGAAGATTGCTAAGTCGAGGCGCAAGCCGAGACTTAGCAACACAGAGTCCAGGAATGTGGCTTTTCCTACGAGGTAAACATACTATTTTTCCGCAAATCGTTTAAAATTCGACAGATATTGATTGATTTAAAAAAAACGCAATAATTTTATTCCCAAATAAATGGTGCTTTGAAATTCCTAATAAAATTACTTGGGTTACTATGGAAACGTATTGAGGTTGAATTGTCAAACTTGACGCTTATAAATTTAATTGCTGGTGTTCTCGAAAGTAAAATGATAAGTGATGATGAAATTTCCATTCCTGGGAGTCCTCCAGAGCTGGTTGAGGCAGTGAATACTGCTTCATTAGAATTATTCCAAAAGAAATTTCTATCATTTATGTAGAACACTAACAACTGTACGGAAATATCATTTCCTTACAGTAAGGAAATGACATTTCCTTACAGTAAGGAAGTCCTGACTTTTTCTTCAAGAAATTTTGACAGGAATGTCAAAATTTCCTAGCAATTTGCAGAAAACATTATTTCTTGAGAGAACCTTAATTAATGATAATAAGTAGGTAGTAGGTTAAAATAGGGGGGCAATGAACATTTGGCCAGCCTCTGGAACTAAGTACACGCCTTCGATGACAGCGCACAATTATTCTTTCTTTCTCTTTCAAGCTGTTTTTCTCATATTTTCCTTGTCGTACTTGTGCACGAAAAGCTTTTCCGCAATCTGTATGCTGATATTTTCTATTACTTATATGGATAAATAGTTTATGCTACTTCTGGAAAAATATAAAAATTATTGGTTCACTTAAATATTACAGGTAAGAAGACAGGTGCGAAAATTGTTGATGTTCATTTGTGGAAATAAAGACACTTATAGACAACTACGAGACTTGCACGGCTTAAGAAACCACATGAAGAGAGTCATGGAATGTTGTAGTAAAGCTGGTTACCAACCAACAACCGACGTGCAACATGCTCTTAGTCTTCCCTACGATTCGCTCGTCGAACTAATTGAACATCTCAAATATTGCGTGGAAGTAAGTGTAATAATTAGTTTTATCTAATTCCGCTATCAAATGTGACACTTTACGTCACTCCTTGACGTTAGGTAACGTCACATTTTTCATAACCTTCATAAATCAGTTATGAAAAGTAGTTATGTAAAAACTTTACGTAACTGTTTATGTTTCAACATAGAGATACCACATGAGTTTCAAAGAATAATTTATTAATTGGGTAGGTACTGTCAAAACTGACAATTATTTCATTATTTAAACTGTACAATCAACCCATTATTTTAATTCAATAGTATTTTGAGATTTATAAACATTGAAAACATTATTCAGGACAGAGTTATTTAAAGTAAGTCAATTTTCTGGGTGAATACATCATAATAACAATACTTCTAACACCATTTGATTCCACTTCAATATTATCATTGTAATTGAAGATTTTATTGAATATTATGAAAGCGCGGAATTAGATAAAACGTTGTACGTAAACACGTTATTAAAAGAGCGACATTGTTCAACACGCGTAATTTGCAGAACTCGCTAGCGCTCGTTTTGGCAAATATTACGCTTGTTGAAGAATATCGCTCTTTTCATAACTAATTACGTAAATATCTATTGTTTTTGCACATTTTTCACTGATTGAATTATTTACAGGTGGCTCAAAGTCGTACGGGTAATTGGCAACGTTTTTGTATAAAAGAAGAAGATATTATCCAATTTTTGATGCGTGTTAGCTTCTTATTAGACGACGGTGTCGCTCCAACGGTATTACAACTTTTACAGAGCGCTTTAGTTGTAAACGCGCAAAGTGTTAAAAAAACCGATTCTACCAAACCGAGCGCTTCTAGAAAAGAACGCGAAAAATCCGACGATTCCAGCTCAGAAGCGTTATTCGAAGAATCTAATTCTGTAATTTTAGTCGATCAAATTTCCAAGCAAATTTCAAGAGAAGTTTTCGCTAGATTCACCAAAACTTTTATGCTAGAAACCAACATAACTTCAGTAAGATGGCAAGCGCACGCGCTGATTCAAGCGATTTATAAAAATTCAAAACCGAAAGATCAAGAATCAATTTTGGAACTATTATGGCAATTATGGCCTTTATTACCGGCTTACGGTCGTAAAGCAGTGCAATTCGTAGATCTTTTAGGTTATTTCTCTCTAAAACACACCGAAGCACCGGAAGGAGTACCGCTAATATCCGAATACGTCGAACGAGCCTTCAGCGTTCTCAAAGCACAGAACGAGATGCTGGCTCATCATCCTAACGCTAATTTGTACGCTCACATGGGACAATTCGTCGACTTAGACGGGTACTACTTGGAATCGGAACCTTGTTTAGTTTGCAATAACCCCGAAGTACCGTTCAGCTTGATTAAACTTAGTTCCATAAAAATCGATTCGAAATTTACCACGACTACGCAAATAGTAAAACTTCTTTCCAGTCATACTATTAGCAAGATAACTATACGGATAGCGGAGTTGAAGAGAACCAAAATGGTGAGAACGGTTAATATTTATTACAACAATAGACCGGTGCAAGCAGTGGTGGAGTTGAAAAACAAACCGGCTTTGTGGCACAAAGCTAAAAAAGTTACTCTACAATCGGGACAAACCGAAGTTAAGATCGAATTTCCTCTACCGATTGTAGCTTGTAATTTGATGGTGGAATACGCTGATTTTTACGAAAACATTCAAGCTTCTTCGGAAACTTTGCAATGTCCGAGATGCAGCGCTTCAGTACCGGCTAACCCCGGAGTGTGCGCCAACTGCGGCGAAAACGTTTACCAATGTCACAAGTGCCGCGCTATCAACTACGACGAAAAAGATCCGTTCCTATGTCACGCTTGCGGGTTCTGTAAATACGCCAAATTCGATTTTAGCTTGCTAGCCAAACCTTGTTGCGCCGTTGAACCGATAGAAAACGACGAGGACCGCAAAAAAACAGTTTCCAGTATAAATTCCTTGTTGGAAAAAGC
>CAJUYH010001560.1:50781-62922 GCA_910591685.1 Galerucella tenella
GTGTCTGAAAAGAATCGCGCGGCTAAAGATACATTGATATAAATATTTCGCTTTCAGACGAGACACTGTGGCCGGCTAACTAGTGTCTGAAAAGAATCGCGCGGCTAAAGATACATTGATATAAATAGACGCATTCACACGAGACACAGATAAGGAATATATGGTGTTAAATGTATTTTTAGCCGCGCGATTCTTTTCAGACACTGGTAGCCGGCCACAAAGTGTCTTGTATGAGCTGATAGCACTCTAAAAGTTGAACATAAGTGTACAATAACTGAGCCGTGGCGTGGAGTCCCAATTCAGCTGTAGTCGTTTTGCTTGACTCTACACTGCTGTCGCCGGAAGGTATAGGATCCTAGTCAGTCCGCTGTCGGTTTAGCACTCGCATTCTCTATAGCGCGCCACCTAGGCACGGGGCTACGAGGTGCTGTTCGCATAATGCTGGTTGCCAACGTGACTGGGGTACATGGCGTTGCATATACGTAAGACTGCTACATCATGATT
This sequence comes from Galerucella tenella, assembly GCA_910591685.1. NCBI lineage: Eukaryota > Metazoa > Arthropoda > Insecta > Coleoptera > Chrysomelidae > Galerucella > Galerucella tenella. The sequence goes on from CAJUYH010001560.1 coordinate 51,286, forward strand.
TTGATCTAGGACTTGATTTTTTATTTGGTTCGCTAAATTGTTATTCTTCACGCCACTCCTTTGCGCAACAGTTTGCATATTTGCGGACCTTTTTAAAGTGTATCTTCTGTTTATTTTGGAATTTGATCTTTGCTATTTCCCTATCCGCCAATCAATTTTCAGGCACAAGTGTTCGGCATGAAATAGCACTTCTAGCGGCGATGGTGCAAAAAGAAGACGATTGTTGGGAACTTAAGTTACACTGTATGATGGGACTGTTTTTGAAAGCTTGCGAAGGTTCCAAGAGTCCTTTGGTGATGGAATCGGTCATTCTACCGTGCTTGAAAATTTTACAAAGTCTAATGAAAACACCGGAAATTAATAACAAGAAAAATAAGGTACGAAAAAATTTACAAACAAAAAGTACAATTATTAAAAGTATAATTTTTAGGATAAACAAAATAGTGTTAGTAGCATTCAAAACATGTCGTTATCCGGCGCGACTGTGGACGTACGTAAATTTTTAGAAAAAGATTCCGAGCATACTTTCAACGGTTGGAAATACAGATTCCCAAAATCATCAGAATCTACTACAATAATCAAACCCGGTAAAGAAGAGGTTAGTTTACAAATAACTCCACAAAGTGTTTCTTTACTACAAAATATTTTAATTTTCCAGACTAGACAATATTATTTAACGGAAAAATATTACCGCAAATGGCGTAGAAGCTCCAACAATCTTTACACCCGCACCAAACTCACTCTCAACGACACTTCCTGGCTTAAAGCGGTAATTTTCAACTCCAGCTCGCGCTTAGCTCGCCAGGTAGCGTGTAACATCATAGAAATGATGTGTAGTAGTTTTGAACGCAAACGCGACATCCTCGATTTACTCACTCACTTCTTAGTCGAACTTAGCACCGCTGGTGAAAGCGCCGCGGAATTTTTAGCAATTTATCAAAATCTAATCCAAGAAGCTCCTTGGAAGCAGTACCTAACAATAAACGGAGTGCTGTTAGTCCTAGCGCATTTAATAACCGTGGAAATTGAACAATTACATCGACTTGAAGAGACTACGTTGACTTCGGATCTTGCTCAAGGTTACGCTTTGAACCAAATCACCGAATTACTGTCGTCTTTCTTGGACGATGCTGCTATTAGAAGACAGTACAAAGGTAGATTAGTAGGAGCTGTTCTTAACGGATATTTATCTTTAAGAAGACTCGTAGTACAGCGCACTAGGTTGATAGACGATACGCAAGAAAAACTATTGGATCTATTAGAAGACATGACAACTGGTATTAAAAAAAACACAATGTTGGTCCTTCGAGCCGAAATTTAACAAATATTAATTTTGTAGGTACCGAAGAAGAAACTAAAGCTTTTATGTCGGTCTGTATTAAAACAGTCGATCGGTACAGTCTTCAAGACATCCTAACTCCAGTTTTTATTTTCGAAAGACTTTGTTCTATAATATATCCCGAAGAAAACGATGTAGGGGAATTTTTCCTAACTCTCGAGAAAGATCCACAGCAAGAAGACTTTCTACAAGGTCGGATGCTGGGAAATCCTTATTGTAGTTTGGAAGCTGGATTGGGACCATTAATGAGGGACGTTAAGAATAAGATTTGTCAAGATTGCGAACTGGTGGCGCTGTTGGAGGATGATAATGGGATGGAATTGTTGGTTAATAATAAAATAATGAGTTTGGATTTGCAAGTTAAAGATGTATATAAAAAGGTAAGTGACAGTGACTCCGAGAAGAAGGTATCGACGCGGTGTTTGTTCTAGATTTGGTTGGCAGAGGGCGGTGATCACGAACCGATGCGTATCATTTATAGAATGCGAGGACTGTTAGGGGACGCAACCGAAGAATTTATAGAAAATTTAAATAATAAATCTCAAAGTGATATAGATAACGAAGAAGTCTACAAGATGGCGAATGTTTTAGCCGATTGTGGAGGACTGCAAGTAAGTACCGTTAAAATTTACGGTTAAAATTGAATATTCGTGAATATTTTTATGATTTTCAGATTATGGTTACGAGATTAGGAGCAATACAGAGCGTTAGCAGAGCTCGACCACTTCTACAGGTGTTATTAAAATTATTTAGGTTATGCGTTAAAGTTAATCGATGTCAAGAAGTTTTGATACAGCCGCAGTTGAAGTCCATGGAAGTGTTTTTACGTACTTTGCAATTGTGTTTAGATAGCGACAGGGATTCTAGTCAGACGGGAGTTACTGAACAATTATTAGACGTAAGTTGAAGACTTTTATTTCATTTTTCAATATCTACTATGACCAACTGTCACCGACATGCTAACGTTACGTTTACTCCTCTACTTTTGTATCATGTGCGTTGTAAACTCTTTTTGGATGGGGGGAGATAAATTTTGTAAAGGTAGTTGATTTATTTGCCATAATTTTCATCTATGTATTTATGTATTTTGGGGTGACATTCAATGAGACCTAAAATATCTATTGGGTCCCCTTACTTCTACTTATAGTAGAAGATCCGAACCTATATAGGTCGACCTTCACCGAGCTGATAATAGAATGAAACATAATTTATCATGAACTTAGTATTTTAGAAAATATATTAAAGATGGGTTGGCTAAAAAATTCCTGGACAGACTATTTTTAATTATTTTTCGAAAAATGATTTTGAATAAAATATTGCAACATCAAAATAATTAAAATATTTTGTTAGGTAAGTGTACTGTGTAATAATGTTAGAGCTACAGACGGGACTCTCAAGGTGGCGTCACCGGTACAAATAGGGGGCGCCACGGGTCAGTTTCCCAACTATAAGTAGCTTATCAGCTATAATACCAAGAACATTGATAAAAATTGCAACAATTTTGTCATAGATGGTGGAGGATTGTTACCTCAAAGCAACATTCTTGGGGAAGGTTATGGCAAAACTCTTAAAATCTATCAGGGCCAACTGCACCGTTTCTTCTTCTAAGTAATACTTTCATAAGTAGAGCTTTATTCATTAAGTGAAACTTGGTGAGATTCAACTGCACCGTGTCGGACAGGGATTGTGTATGTGTGATGTGACGTATGTGACACTAAATTCTGATAATGAGAATGACAATTATATTTAAAATATAAGCAATATCAATTATAATCAAGTAAATGAAGAGCTGCCTCTTCCAGAGATTAATGCCCAGCGTTCGTGGATAAAACCATTGATCTTTTAATAATGATTTTATCGTATCGACACACCAGTGTTTCTGGGAAACATATAGATTTAGTGGACTGTATACTATAATTTTTATTACCAAGGTTTTTTTTTTACGTACAATTAAGTGATAGAGAAAAGCACTCACCTCGTATCTAGAAGCAACTCATTGGGGTGGATAAAGGGTACCCTTCTCTTCTAGCTTCTGCTTCCAACAAAATTTTGAACAAAACAACAAAACTCGAAAGAAAAAAATCAAAAACCTTGATGATTGGTTCCATGGCCTATATTAGCCGAAGGTCGTAAGCATACAGTGTGTCCCCAAAAAATAATAAAATAAAATTGAGAAAAAATGTACGTTTCCTTATGAACAATAAAACTGAGCTATTAAAAATAATTAAATAAATCGAATGAGTTCTAAACAGTGATAGTAGAAATCTGACTGTTTCTTTTCGTAATCGAAACTTTTTAATAATTTTATATTCGGATAGGGTATTATAAAAATCTTTTCTGGGAATTATATTCCTGGGAACACCAAATTCAATTAATTCCATTCTGTAAAAGTCATCAAAAAGCTCTATATCTATTATTAATTCCATTTCGTTTGATTTTATAAACTAACTTCTCTATATTTTGATAATTTTGTCTGCCAAGTGCCAAGACATAACCTTACTTCCACATAAGTAGGACTTAAGTAGAACCTACACTTCGACTTACGTTAAGAACGACTTACGACGCGGTGCAGTCACACATATTTTCTAAGTCCTACTTAAATGCTTAAATAGCAGCGGTGCAGTTGGCCCTCATGTTCGAGGTATATTCGGTAAAATAATTTTTTATTATTTTTATAGAAATTATTTATTAAAATTTATTTTTCATTAACAAAATGTTCAGTCTATTTATTTTTTAATTCTAATTTTCTGCTGTCCACTTTTTTCTCTTGGAAAGTATGTGGATGGAGGTTTATTCTTCCATGCCACAAAATCTACATTCTTCTTCCTCCACTATTTTGAGATTTTTCAGGTGCCCATTCAGGCGACAATGTCCCGTTAGGATCCCTGTTAAAACTCTTAGCGCAGTTTTACTTTGACGTATGCATTCATTTAATCTCAACAGGTTGTAGTCACCCAGAAGAGTCTTTCATTGTATAAGCCCAACTAGATCTTTCCAATGGTCAGATCTTTTCTTTTTCTCGGCTTTAACGATTTCTTCCACTATTATATTCGGGCAAAGATTACAGAATAAAAATATAAGATGTTTCACTCCAGGGCGGTTTGATTCAAGTTGCTGTCCCAAACGGACGCCGTTCTCATAAATTATGTTTACGACTCGCTTTTGTTGTCAATAACGAGACCGGTAGATACCAGATAAGTTCGAAAAGTTTATTTTATTTTAAGCTATACAGGGGTAATTTGATAAATATATATTTAAATCAATAGGATTCTTTATCACAAAGGTTTATTTTTAAATGTTAATTATTTCGAAAAATGTTCGGGATATGAATTTGAAAAGGTAAGTAAAAAATAAACTTGAATTTTTAAAATGAATCGATTCACAATTTTTATCCAGCATCTTAGTAATTTTGTGATACTTATTGATAATCTAGCAGATATTTATCACAAATTCAATTGAATATACTCATTAGCCACCAGAATAATAGGGCCACTAAATCTTAAATTTTGATCTCTAAATAACGCGTATTTTTTGAATTGACAAGGTTAAAACAGTAAAAAGAGAAGCAGCTGTAGGATACCTTTATTAAAATTTTTTATAAATGTAAATCTAAGTTTGGAGTTTGGTTTATGTGTTAAATTTAATCTATTCGGGCTCATTCCGCAAAAGGGTTCAGGCCCCCAGAAAGGTATTTCTTTGCTAGTTCATTTGCTATTTCATTTCCTTCTATTCCAGTGTGTCCTGGAATCCATAGTAAGGTAACTATATTGTTCTCGCCTAGTTCAAGGCTGCTCAAACACAGGCCCGCGGGCCACTGTGTGGCCCGCGGATGCATTTTAAATGGCCCGCGGCCAGAGAAAATATCAACTTATTTCTGACACTTATAAAGAATCTTGATATTACCAATATTGATTATTCTAAGTACGAATTGAAAATTAAATGCTTATTACATTCATTTGAAAATAGATTTCAAGACTTTGAGAGTAAAAAAGAAATATTACAAATTTTTAGAAATCATTTTATCATTAATTTAACTGAAATAATTAGTTATCCTGGCAATATTCAGTTGAAACTAACCGAACTGCAAAATCATTGTGCCTTAAAAAACCTTTTTATGGAAAAATATCCTCGAAAGCACAAAATTTATCAGAAGAGTTTGCAGATATCGGGAAATTGGTGCCAAAAGAAGACTTTCCTGCAATAACGGACCTGGCACTGCAGTTCCTATTCAGTTTCGGATCAACATATGTGTGTGAAGGTTTTCTCGGATCTTAATTATATTAAAAATAAATACTGCAACATATTTCTGACCTGGTGTTATTGTCAATATATAATTTAAAACCCAATATAAAAAAATTCGTACAACAGAAACATTGCCAAAAATCACATTGGTTCAAGATACAAGTTTTATTTAGTTTGCAAATGATGCTCTTTGTTTTATATTTTAATAAACACCAAATTTTGTAATACTGAATGTTTTTATTACACAAGTTTTATTAAACGTATAAATTTTTGGCTGATCATTGACGACTTAATTTCATATAAGTTAAAAAATCGTTAATGGCCCGCCAAATATTTTTTACCCATCGGTTTGGCCCTACTGTTCAAAAACTTGAGCAGCCTTGGCCTAGTTCATTGAGTTTGTCTAGGCATTCCCACACCATTTTAGAACTGATTAAACAAGAGCTCAGTGCTTTAATGGCTGCTTGACTATCCGACATTATGATAATCCTTTGTCTTTTGTATCCTTTATCAATATTGAACTGGGCGCACTTTCTTATGGCGTGGATTTCCGCTTGAAATATACTTGGGTTTTTTTTCCCAAGCTTTCAGAGTGTTTGGTTCCTGGCCCGAACACTCCTATCCCAGTTCCTTCTATTTATTTTGAGCCGGGCATTCTTTCCAAGTCTGGCAATGGTATTTGTTGCTTAATTCCGCAACGAATTTCTTTGAAAATTTCCATCTAACATAGGAGTACGGTAAAAATGTTCAAGGGGTTCGTTAATTTGTGTTTTCATTTCCGTCTGCAGTTCCCATGTCTTCTTGTTTCGTTTTTATAGTGCTTTCTCCATTTGTTTTTTTTTTAGATAATGGAAACAATATTGTCGAAAGCTACAAGTGAACCTGAAGAAAAATTCACCGAATTTTCGACAACTCTCGGCAGTGCGGATTACGTCAAATCCCTATTGTCGTGCACCAATCAACAAGTAATCAAAAGCAGTTCCGTTCTAGTCCATTTAACCAGAGTATTGGCGGCTTTGGTGTACGGAAATAAGGAGAAAATGAAAATTCTACTGGACCATTTCAGGTAATAATTGCGTTACTTGGACATTATTTTTGAAAATGTTTTTAAATGGTGCCAAAAATAACACCGGTCAACACGATTTTTGACAGCTAAATGTTAAATTTTGGTTTCTCCTTCGACAAAAATAAGGAAAAAAAAATTTTTCGGTTAAAGTTTGCTTTTGTAGAAACTAGAGCGATTTTTCAATTTTTTGGCAAAAATTACTTATTTTTACATTATTTCCACACTTTTACTGTAAATTATAATTAGAAAAAAAAAAATTTCGGATGCAAGTATTGTATGGTTTTGAATCGGTCAAATGATTTTTCTAATTTCCATCTTTGTATGTTTCGTTTTTTAAGATTGGTTTATTTGAACTACTTACTTTATATAAGCAATAATAGTACTATGTTCCGCTCAACCATCCCAAGACAAATTATTTCATTCATTTTTTATCTTTATATTTAGTTTGCTGGCTTGGTACATTTGAACTACTACATGCAAAACTAGTTTTAGTAACCACAGACAATATTAAATGTCCTTCAAGTTCCGTCCTTGGAGTCATTATACTTGTATAAATATGTAGATGAACGTTTTGAACTTTCTAAACTGCTTATTCCAAATTGCAAGTATTGTATAGTTTTGAATCGGGGAAAATGATTTTTCTAATTTCCATGTTTGTTTGGTTAGTTTTTTAAGATTGGTACATTTGAACTAATAATACTACTGATTACACCGGTCAACACGATATTTGGGTCTGACTGCTACATGTTAAATTTTGGTTTTTCTTACGACAAAAATAAGGAAAAAATGTTCTTTTCAATTGAAGTTTGCTTTTGTAGAAACTAGAGCGATTTTTCAATTTTTCGGCAATGATTTTTATATTTTTATATTATTTCCACACTTTTACTGTAAATTATAATTAGAAAAAAAAATTTCGGATGCAAGTATTTATGGTTTTGAATCGGTCAAATGATTTTTCTAATTTCCATCTTTGTATGTTTCGTTTTTTAAGATTGGTACATTTGAACTACTCACTTTATATAAGCAATAATAGTACCACTGTTCCGCTCAACTATCCCAAGACAAATTATTTCATTCATTTTATCTTTACATTTAGTTTGCTGGCTTGGTACATTTGAACTACTACATGCAAAACTAGTTTTAGTAACCACAGACAATATTAAATGTCCTTTAAGTTCCGTCCTTGGAGTCATTCTACTTGTCTGAATAAGGAGATGAACCTTTTCAACTTTCTAAACTGTTTATTCCAAATTGCAAGTATTGTATGGTTTTGAATCGGTAAAACGATTTTTCTAATTTCCATGTTTGTTTGGTTCGTGTTTTAAGATTGGTACATTTGAACTAATAATACTACTGATTACACCGGTCAAGACAATTCTTGGGTCTGACTGCTACATGCTAAATTTTGGTTTCTCTTACGAAGAAAATAAGGTAAAAATGTTCTTTTCGATTGAAGTTTGCTTTTGTAGAAACTAGAGCGATTTTTCCATTTTTTCGGCAATGATTCCCACACTTTTACTGTGAATTATAATTAGAAAAAATTTTTTCGGATACAAGAGTCTTGTTTATTGAAGATTTGTGATGAAAAATAACATATAGATGTAAAATAACAAGAAATTAATGTCTAAAAGTGAATATTCTTCGTATTAATTCTAATTAAATTATACTTATCGTTGTAAATCAGTTCAAAGCAAACTTTACGAATATTTTAAGTGTATATCAATATCTAGAATCAGAATTTAAGCATAAGAACAGAAACCCAAGAAAAAATATTTTTTTTGTTGACCGGTGTAAGTTATCGAGTTGTAGGGTACCAAATTACAATCAATTATTGTTCCAGTTCCGTTCTGGATTTCAACAAATACGACTTGGATCACTCGCCAGAAGATCAACAGAAACTAGAAATGTTTTGCGTTTTGACCAACAGCATAGAAAAGAACGGCATCGGAAACACCTTAAAAGACTACATAATTTCATTGGATATAGTGAAAAACGCCGTTGAATACATCACCATGCATGCACCGTGCGTCAAACCAACATTACTCAGAGTCGACAGCGACGAATTGAAAGATTTCATCTCCAAACCAGCTCTGAAGTATATCTTAAGATTCTTGACAGGCTTAGCGCACAGTCACGAGAAAACACAGGTAAGATAAGACATATAACAAAAATATACAGTAGTATTAATTATAAAAAATATGATATAAATTTTGTTAGCTTACTTATTGCCATTTTCTTTTTCTGTTGATTTACTTTCACTCGAAGTACTTTCCATAATATTCACTTTGCACTTATGTTATATTATTAACTCTATACACTTTCACTAATTTCTAAAAATTATGTAATTTAATTCACATTGAAGCTAGAAAACTATTAACTGTAATTAATAATACAATGTATGCTGACAATCAACATTTTGTGCCGAGAGACTAGCTCTGAAGCTGCTTCGTGAACGAGAGTGACTGAGGAGAGAGCGCACGCGCTTATGGTACATAACGCAACAACGTAACGTAACGGTCAGATCTTTTGCGCCGCGACTCCCGGTCGCTCCAACCTAACGTACAGAACTAAAGTTCTAATAACTTTAAATCAATAGAGTACACGCATATTTCATATTTTGCTTAGATATTAATTTGTAATAGTAAAGTTGATATCAAAAATAACTAATAATAGGAAATAAACCAGTTTCCATTGAAAATTACTTCCAAATTTTAAAATAAAATTCAAATTTTAATGCACTCTCCGACGACAACCTGAGGATTTCCGAACGCTACCGATGATACGTGTGAATAAGAACGTAAACAAATGGAGTGACGTCAACGGATGGGGCAGCCATCTTTATGACGTAAAGCGCGTTTTGGCGGACTTTCAAATTTTATTATTTTTAAAGTCGTTTTAAAAGTAAAGTTTATATTTTTATGAAAAAATAGACGTGTAAGGTGTTAGGAGACCTGATAAAGCGTCAATTTCCATCAATAGCAAAATTTATGCTTGTACCCTATTGTTTCAGTTGGCTGTAGCAGCAGCCGAAACAATTCCCATTATCCATCGATTGGAGCAAGTATCTTCAGACGAACATGTAGGATCTTTGGCAGAAAACTTACTAGAAGCACTTTGTACCAATCCGGACGTAGCCAAACAAATAGACGCCGTCAGAGATTTCACCAGATCGGAGAAGAAGCGACTCGCGATGGCGATGAGAGAAAAACAACTCGGTCAATTGGGAATGAGAACCAACGATAAAGGTAAATATAGATGCTTTACATAATATTTTGATATGGAAAATGGTATCATACATCACATACACCAAACAAGGGTTATTTCAGTATAAAATTTTAAAAATAAAAACTGTTTAAAAGGGAAATTTCTCTTATCAATAAATAAAAATAAATCAAACTAGAGAAGACAGTTTGAAATTTATAATGTAACTAATAAAATTTGAATTAAACTTGACAAAATAAAAATAAACATCATCACCTGAAATATATTTGAACTTTGAACAGAAATCTTGATAACTTCTTTCTAATTTACTAAAATCCTTTTCACATAATTTCAGAGTCTTCAAAAGCTTTATAAAAGTTTCTTGGCTTAAATTAATCTAAAAAGAAAGATCCTGAAAAATAAAAAAAATTATTAGTTAGGTTATAAAATCTGACATTAGTAAAAATATAAAGAGTATATTTATGAACATAGTTAACTAAGAGTGAACTTAGATTTGTCGAACGGAATAAAGGACCTTAGTAACAGAAATAAAAAAACAAATGTCAAATAATTTTTAAAATTTAAGAATTGAACGATAAAAACTAAAATGAAGTATTTAAAGATATTAATAATAAACTTTCATATAAAAAAAGATCATAAAATTAAACATTCAAGTCAAGTAATAAAAATAAAAAATTATTAAATGAATTTGATTGGTCAGCTGATATAAAAAAAAACTTGAAACTAAGAGACACATGGTTGTTGATTTAAAAAAAAAGAGAGAATTACGTTGTTATTGATTAGAAACGGGGAAGAAAGCGTCACTTAAATAAAAGAGATACAGAATTGAAAAGAAAATTTCTTTTTATGTTGTTGAAATAATTAAAATTTAAGTCACAATTTAGTAAAAAGTGAAAATATATAGTGAAAAAGTGTTACTAACCTTTTACCACAAGTTCCTGTTGAAATTCTATGGTAAATATCCACTTAAATTAATGAAACCTTCAAATAAACCATAAATGAAAACTCTAAGAGACCATTTATACTGAAAATTCTCCAAACTGACGAAGGAATCAGAGCGAAGGCCCAGAGTAGTCTGAAACATAAAAGGAAGTAATTATTAGAATTTCAAAACGTAGAAGAAAAAAGGTATTTGATAAACTATAATTTGAATCATCAACTTACATGTGTGTGGTGATAATAGAAATTTGATATTTATTTCTCATCATTGTGGTCGTAGAATCGTCCATTTTTATTGAAACAGATGTTTTCAACCAGTAGCATAAGAATAATTTGTATATTATCCCTTTTACATATTGTATGCAAAAGGAGATGCATAACTTGTGTAAGAACTAGATGTTAATTTTCATTAGTATGAATGTTCAGCAGTGAAAGACCATTTAGGTAAGAGTTTAAAAAAATTGTCTTTGCATATTCACTTTTCAAATCTGTATTAATACGCCTTACAGTAAAAAAATAAATTTATTAATATTTCACAGATTACAAACCTAATTTTTCTTTCATTTCGATAAGGTTGGCAAAACTTGGCTCACTACCAAACAATGTCAAGGGCAAGGACACAGGACCGGCCCAAAAGTTTTCAAATACAATTAAGAGGGGTTTAACCTTATTTGGGATTAATAGTAAAACTTTGAAAAACAAGGAATGGCAAAAATCATATTATTCGGACCTCGCTAAAAAAGATCTCGATTTTTTTTCACTTTCTGCTTGCGAAAGGTTGAATCTAGGCATCTCTCGGAGTACTTCTTCAATTTTTCGAAAAAAAAAA
>CAJUYH010001561.1:0-20367 GCA_910591685.1 Galerucella tenella
CAAGGCAATTTACATGTCTGTCCCCTGGGCGTATTTTACTGTAGTCTACGTTCAGCAGGATTACGAACTGATGGATCGCTCTAAAAATCGCTACCTGGGCCGGTATTCTGATAAATTTTGTTGGGATGAATGCGACCATTGCTTCATCAATCGGTAGCGTGTAGCAAGGATGTTAGATGATCTAATCTAATCTATTTTGTGATATATTAAACCTGACTGGCTATTCTAGTTGAGTAAGGACTTATTTGGATGCGCACATGCCTAGTCTCAGACACAAGCAACGAAGCTCGCGCAGACGCAATCAATCAAATGTCAGATGCTGTCATTCATTTATTATAAAAGTTGTCTTTGTACGTAAATAAAAGTTTAAAATGTTTGATTTTGGAGATACTGTGGCTTTATTGTTGGGGCTATTTATGGGTGTAATAATAGTACTGGCCTGTTTGGGAGCATATGCGAGGAAAAAGGCATATTTAGAACCAGTTTAGAAGGTATAGCTACTCCTATTTTTCACTGATAAGACTTTTTCTCATTTCCTTTTTTCTTGCAGATAAGAAGTGGATTTGAAATAAAAAATGTTGATGTTTTTGTACCTTTATTATATAATATAAAAATAAAAGATGAGAAACCATACAATTAGTTATATTTACAACTAAATTTGGTAACAGTTAAGAACTCAACCTTCTTGTACTTCATTTTAAATTTTTGGAAAATTTTCTTTACTACAACGAATTCTATAGAACAAAAAAAATAAACCTACAGATTCTTCATGACAAAAGAAAAGCTGAAAACACTATTATTTGTTGCACAAATGTAAATTAAAATTGAAAAAAAAAAATGCCGAAGATTACAATAAATCAAACAATACACACCATATTGGCAAATTCAATAAATATACCCAAATTAATGATTACATGCATTAGAAATCTACAAGTATGTATAATTTTTTCTCCCTAATTGTTGCTAAATTAATTATCAATTTCATTGTTCGAACATTGTGTTCTTAACCATGACCCCTAACTCGACATATGTTAACTATAAAATGCTTAAACATAACTTGTATATTTGATAAGATATCTAGCTGGTTAATTGTTGAATTTTTTCGATCAGAACTGCATTATATTCTTCAAAATTGACAGGATCTACTTTTATACAAACCGTTTTCAAACGAGCTTCATCCTATAACATAAAAACGCATGTTAAATAATAAAAATAATGTGAAATCATCAAAATACTTGCATTGTAAGTCTCAATTTTCGCTCTACATTTCAACACATATTCTTTGAAATGAGCTCTATCAACGATACTGGTAATTTCTTCTTTGTTATGTTCTAATGTTTGTCCAACTTCTTCCGCAGTCATTCCCAAGATTTTTTCAACTTCCGAACTAAACATACTCACCCATTGATTACCTGTATGGTCACCAACATTCATCTACAAATTAAATATCGTCAAATTCGAAAATTACAACTGTATTGTACTTACGCTAGCTAGAAGACGATATTTAAAGTTGGGGAATTCTCTGTTACATCTTTCACACCTATACATACTATTTTCTAAATCTATAACCTTTTTATTACATTCTGCTGTTGGACAAGCTTTATAGATGATATTTTCAGCTTTCATAAGTAAAATTGTTGCTTTGACTTGAAAATAATCACCTAAAAATAAAATTATTTATCTCAAATAACAAAAAAATAATGACATTGTACTTACCCTTATCTGAGCTTCCCAATTTCTGATCTTTAACTTCCTTAAATGTCATCCAATTGGTGGAGAAATTTCCCGATCCAGATCTAGCGCTTACATTTTTAACTTCGAGATTGGCTCCTTCACTATCATACCATCCTCTCATTCTATAACATTCCTTCATTTCTGGGTTAGTTTTTATAGTACTACTCGAGATTGTACTCAGACTCTTTCCTCCTCCAAACTCGCTAATCTTAGCCGCTTTTATAACTACAACTGGGTTGTTTGTTCCATCAAAATTTTCAGCATCGCTACCCCATAAAGTCAAAGTTATCTAAAAAATAATTGCCTCCAACTTGATAAACTTTTTATTAAAGAACCTAACCAATAATATGATTGTACAACATTATAAACTTTCATTAGAAATGCTATCAACACTTAAATTTATATTCTATAAATATTTGTACTTACAGCTGTTTGAGATTGATCAATCAGGACAACTTCTTTCTTTTTTAATTCTTTGCCAGTAGTTCTGGCTTGAAAAATTTGCAGTTCTCCTACATTTTTTACCACACCAATAACATCTGAAAAGAAACTTAGGTATGAGACACTGGGACAACTAACGACCAAGGAAGTGCACACTTACCTACAAGAGCATTAGTTTCCTTTTCTGCTATTTTGTCAATAGTAACAAATTCATATTGTGTAGTAGGTATAGCGTCATCAGCATCAAAACACTCTTGTATAGAACTATCAGATGTAAGGGTCATTTCATATTCGTTTTTTAAAGTGCTATATTGTTTATTTGCAGGTTTTAGCTGACATTTGGTTAAGTAATAGATTTTATCAACCTAAAACAATACGGTAAATAATATTTTGTATTGTAATTAGATTAAAAAACTACCTGTATAAATTCATAAAACTTATCCACTAGGTCTCTAAAGGCTGTAACACGTATTTCACCAGTTTCATCAATTAGATCAAAACTGAACAGTTTCCCTTCTCCTCTAGAATTGGACCAAGTTCTAATAGCTGATTTATTTGTTACTCGTGCTTTTAAAACCCACCTACAAATCATTACTTAAAACACAAACTTATATTATTTCATCACTTACTTATTTTGGTATGGAGTGAGGCAAGATATAGGATGTACCATACAAGTAGATAAATTTGTATCATTTGAACTGGTATCCATTGCAGATCCATTTCGAATACTATTAGGTTTGTAAGTTGAGCTTGAAGATGCTCCGTTTGTTGCAGCAGTACCATTTGTTGTAGCAGTACCATTAGTTTTTGTATCTGCATCTGATAAGGGAATTGGACTACCTATTTTTTCTTGGATGTCACTTCCAGGTACAATAACATGCATCTCAAGAATTAATAACACTCGACTAAAAAAAATATAGTACTCTCTAATAGTGCTAGCATTAACAAATATTTAAACTTACGCATCTCCTTTTCCGGAGTTGCTAACAACACTAGTAATGTATTTATCAATCTGAACAACGCTAAAAGTTTCAACACCGTTGGGGCCTAATTTTTCATTCATTTGGGTGGTTAACATAGCAAAAGATATTGTATACTTTCCATCTGACAATAATATTCGGATTCTTTCTTTATCGCCTGCACCGGCGTTGATCTTTTTGCTACCCAGGATTTGCATTATGGGATTAGGGTATTCTCCTCCAGACATGATGGTCTAAAAAATCGAAATTCTATACATTGGAAATTCACGTAAATAGTTTTAACTAACCTGGAGGCAGCCTTCTGACATATTATATTGGGTTGGCAAAGGCATGTTTTAAGTAAAACAAATATATTACTCAATAATATTTTGTTAAACCGTAAAACTTTTTATAATGGTAACTCGTACCAGTTTAGCGCCAATGCCAATATTGACAAGCATCGGTAACTGCCATGCTATCTATTCTTCTTTTTTATTTTAGGCAGCAGATTAAGCGTCTCTGGCACAATCAGCAAATAGTCAACAAATCGCGCATTGGGCAATAAAAGAATAACTAAAGAAGAAGAAGACTAAGAAGAGTACGTTTTGTTTGTTGACACTGTTGACACGTTGACAGATAGTTGACAGTTTATCAATTAAGTGTTAGAATTTTAGGAAATACTGCAAAAATTAAGCAAAATATGTTAAAACTAATTAAGGAAATATCGTCAAATGTGGTACGAATGTTCTTTAAATTGATGCTTCAATATATTTATTATTAAATGTATTTCGTCTTATGTAATTTAAACATAACCCCAAATTATTTTTCAGGGCAAATCTCTTTCCAAAAGAGGCCTGCAAACCAGTTCTGTAGTTCAACATGATAGCTTATTCGTTCATAGAGATACTCCCGACAATAACCCAGATATCCAATTTGAATTTACACCAGAAAATGAAAAGGTGAAAACGTATATTTTGTTTATTTTCATTTAAATATAGTAATTTTAGAGAGTAGAAGCCATTTTAGCCATATATCCAGAAGGACATAAAAGAGCAGCTATGATACCTTTACTCGATCTAGCTCAAAGACAATATGGTTGGTTACCAATTTCTGCTATGCATAAGGTAGCTGAAATACTAAACTTGCCTAAAATGAGAGTTTATGAAGTTGCAACATTCTATACAATGTTTATGAGGTATTGTATATCTCATGCAAAAATTAAGATTGAACTGTATACATTTCTAGAAATCCCACTGGAAAATACCATGTTCAGATTTGCACTACCACTCCATGCTGGCTAAGAGGCTCAGATGAAATTCTAGAAGCCATTAAGAAAAATCTAAATATTGAAGTTGGAGAGACAAGTAAAGATATGATGTGGACTCTATCAGAGGTTGAATGTTTGGGAGCTTGTGTAAATGCACCTATGATCCAGATTAATGATGATTATTATGTAAGTAGTATTTGAAACAAGTAAATTGTTATAAAAATGTGTTACATTTTTTTTCAGGAAGATTTAACTGTAGAAAATACAAATGATATTTTAAATGAATTGAAAAGTGGAGGAAAACCTGCTCCAGGACCAAGGTAAGTTTTATAAATATGAAAAGTAATTTAATTTTTGATGTTTTTATTTGTAGAAGTGGTAGATTTGCTGCTGAACCTATTGGAGAACCAACTTCTTTAAGTAGTGAACCACCAGGTCCAGGAGTTGGGGTTAGAGCTGATTTGTAAATTTTAAAATTGTATAAATAAAATAGTTACATATTTAAAGTTTGTTTAATATCTCACCTTTTGTCACAACCAGCAAAATGTTTGCTCTGCCATAGTGGGATTAATAGTAATTTGTCGGGAAAGGAACAGATCGGTTTTTGGTGCAATGGAAATAAACAGTCATCTACTTTTTATCATTTTATTAAAAGCACAATGTATGGCAGGATAATTTGAAATATGTAGCGTAAAATAAGCAAACATGCTTAAAATATAGTGATATGAAATACGTATCCACTCCCCATTGACTAATTAATTACATTCACTCACACAAACTTTTACTTTTTTGTTGTCATTAGTACTATAATTAAAGTGTTACATAAGCGCTATATAAAATTACTCCTGGTTAATATGACAAGAAAAAAAGTTTCCCAAAAATAATAGCTGGTACATTTGAACTACCAACGATTGAAAAGCAGACATTATATAGTCACTCAACGAAAAGGACAATGATATTTTTTCACTTACTAATAGACTAACAATCTGTTTTTATAAATGTATGAAATTGCTTATATATGTTATCATTATAAATATCATTTAATCTAAAAATAATTCACCACTAACAAATTTTACTTACAAAGTTTATCAGCCTTACAAGTGATCGCAACATAAAGTTTTTATTTTTCAGATATTGCACTGTTTAAGAAGGAAAATTGTAAAAATTTACTTTTAAACTTAAACAATATATAAAGTCAAAAACAGGAAAGTAAAATCGCTTAAAAGATTATGAAGAGTAACATATTCTCAACTATAGGTCTGTTCATAGAGTTACAAACGGTTAGAAACTGTACGACACATGCGCAATACCTTTTTGTGAACGGTTTTTATTCACTGCGCATGAGTCGGACAGTTTCCAACCGTTTTTTACTACTCTAGGAACAAACCTAATACTTTAACCCAATAAATATAAAAAGCAATATTCTATAAACAAAAATAAGTCTGCAAAAAAATACTGATTAAAAATTAAAATAATATAAAATTTGTTAGACGTAAATATAAATAATTGTTGAAAGTTTACCCCTTGTTTTCAATGATGACGGTGTTGAGAGTGTTGGTGATAGGGTTAACCTTAGTTCTGTACTGTTCGGGAATTGGTATTTCGGTGTAGTCCCCGTCTCCTTTCGGTATCAAAACGTTCATCTCTGATGATTTTGAACTGATTATGTCCACATCCAATGAATTAGGGCTCAAATAGATTTGGCAACCGTCAGTCTTATCGATGGATATGGTAGGAACTTTACCGAGTACCTAAAAAAAAGTAAAAAAATTTAACATTTCATATTTTTTTAACAACTATCATTTTTAATTTTACCTGCATTTGAACAGATTGGCAATTGATGAATTCCATGGAAGATACGAGTGTATCGAAAACCACTGAAGTTTTCTTGCAAGAATCCAATGTAATGGAATTGATTTTCCCTTTAACTTGCACAGTCGAGTTTTCACATTTGTATAAATAGACTACGTTGTTCATCTCGGCGTTTTCAACCAAAAGATTGTGATTTCCCTTTTGATATTCAATCATCCATTTCTTACCATCTTGGACGAAACTTGGAGGTTTATCAATCTGAAAAAGTTAAATTTGGAATCTATGTATATATTTAAAAAAAAAATCCACTTACAGGCTTTGCACTTGAAACATTAGAATGCTGTGCACTAGGCTTGAAAGGTGCAGGTCCTTGTCTGAGAGCGGTATTTTTATGAGTCTGCATATCAGAAGTGACTTTTTTCAAGCCCTTGGTTATGTCTTGACCTTTGTTGATCTGTGCAAAAAGGGCAGAACGATCTGCATCTCCTGCACCTCCCACACTATCGAAATCGAGGACTGGGGGTGGTGGGGGACAACCAGGAGGAGGTGGTGGTGGTGCTCCACCTTTTGGAGCAGCTCCTTTGCCTATCAAAACATAAAATAAATAAATAATTAGGATGAAATGTGCAATTAATGGATATTTGGGACTAAACAATTTTGTTCTAGTTTATTTTTATACCCAGGACACTTAGATTAGCTAACTCTGTTGTGGATATCTGCTGGGGCTTGAACTTTTTATTGTCAATTGATGTTGTATCACCTATTTTATGCAAACATTTAATACCCATGTAAATTTATTAATTTTATCTAGTTTGGCATGTCCAGAATAAATAAATAAGTGGTTTTTGAAAAACTTGAAATGAAATATTGTATATTTTAGATTTTCTTGGTACACATCCAAATTATTTCAAGTAGGTTGTAGGATAGCAGAAAAACCAGCTAAAACTTTTAGACACAATATTCATTTATTGAGCATTTCATGTAGATAAAATTAACAATTATTACTGATGTATATTTCAAGAATTATAAAAAGAAATTTTTGTTTTTCATAATGAGAGCAAACCAAGAAGATATCTATTCATTAATACTTTGTTGTGATAATTTATCAAATGAATTTAAATAAAAATACCATTTTACCATCTCAGTGGAGATAACATCTAACAAGAGATAGTAA
The DNA here is from genome assembly GCA_910591685.1 of Galerucella tenella. NCBI lineage: Eukaryota > Metazoa > Arthropoda > Insecta > Coleoptera > Chrysomelidae > Galerucella > Galerucella tenella. The sequence goes on from CAJUYH010001561.1 coordinate 7,388, forward strand.
ATTAAATTATTACCTTTTTTGGAGCATAACCAACAAACTCATATCACCTGACAAAGCTAGATTTATACACTATGAGCAAAATTAATTTGTAATTTAAATTACAGATATATCAAATAATTAAAAATGTTAATCTTTAATAAAATTACACACATATTGATTTTCATATTAAAAAGTTTCACATTAAAAATGTACAGATTCAATAAAATACCCTTAAAATAAAATAAGTGAAGTGATATTGTATAGTATGATTTTCGTACTATACAATACCATCCTATAGAAAGTACTGTGTGATTTATTAACATAACTGTATTCTCATATTAATATGATCATATCTATTTTGGTTTTAATGCAATCATACTCAAGTAATTATATAATGGATAAAAATATTTCTTACCAGACCATACCAAACCAGTTGTATGATATTGTTTAACGAATGCCTGAAGGTCGCTTAGGGTTTGAATCCAAGCTTTAACCCATTCGAAATGTTTCTTATCTTTTTCTTTCCAGTCTTTCAAAACTCTATTTGTGTAGAACTGACCAGCATCATTCATCTCCTTTACATAGGGAAAAGGTGCAGGACTCACCGTGACCCATCCCAAAGCAGGGATACTTTCACTGATTGCTGATAGATGGTTGAAATATTGGGAAGTTCGGTGCTTTTCTCTGTAGTCTTGAATCAGTCGAATATTTTCACTAGTAGGTTGCAAAAGGCCTATTAAATCATTGGAAGAAGGTTGGGCGCATTCACTAGCCAATTGTATGAACTGAAGTTGGGCATTGAAGGCATTTTTAACCAAATTTGAATGTTCTGCAACATCTCCACCGATTTGGGCGGATATTTGTAAGTACTGGGCTAACGGTCCGTTTATAATATCACTAAATCCAAACACACTCATTTTAATCTAATTCACCTATAAATGTTACTTCGATACAAAATTTTCAATCTTCTAGAAACAGTCGAATCTATTTTTATATAATAATTTCACAAAAATATCCGAATTTTGCCGACGAATGATTCAATGTAGGATGACTAATAAATTACTTTTTTATATAGATGTTGACGTTTCAGGTTTGTTTAACACTTTTGAGGTTAACGAGCTTTGTTTGGAATTTTAATGTTGGCCCCACTTATTTCTTGACATCAGCTACGACATCTATTACTCAGTAGCGAAACTATCTCGATTGTCATAGTTTTTAAATGTAGCTACTACACCTACAGACGTAACATTATCATTAAATCGAATATTCGAACTTATTCTTTATTACTGTTGGGTAAAACATAATTTTATTAACACAAATTAATGAACATTGCATTAAGCTTGCATAAAAATTGAAGATATCTGAAATATTTCACCGTTACGATTATCTACAAACACGTAGTCATTATGTTTAATCACTGCTTATTATTAGCATTACATCACATCAATAATTGTACACAGTATTTGTATTTTATTCGTAAAATTCCAACCACTCGTAGGGTGTGTAATATTATTTTTAAACGAATAAAGTATTAGTTCAAAATTATGTAGTAAAATTATCCTGATATAGAGTAAAATTAATAATTTTGCGTTTGTAGCTTGATTTGATATGACAGTTAGATGTCATTTGTCAAACTATATGCTTGTGTTATGGTGGTACTGGAACTGGTGGTTAGCTTAGCTTTGAGTAAACTCAACTGGCTTGTAAAGATTGTGTGAAGCTACAAATTTTAATTTTATAATAATAAAGATGGTTAAACGAAAAAATACAGCTTTAATAGATAGTGATTCAAGTAATGATTCAGAAAGTGACTTAGATTCGGTAGGAACATTTTAAACATTCAAAATATAAAATAATAACCTATTCCCTAAAACGTTTTAAAAAACTGTAAAAGTGTACAGTAGGCTCCTATTTTTTAAGACGTCACTTGACTTATAATGCATGCAGATTTCGAAAAAGTTTGTAATATCAATGTGCGTGGAAATTTTATTCAGTTTAATTTTTTTAGGAATTTCTTAAACTTGCCAAAAACAAAAAGAAGAAATCACCCACTGCCCATTCATCGGATTCTGGTTCAGAATCGGATAGTTCGTCAAAGAATGCAAAGAAAAAAGCCAAAAAAGACACATCTTCAGAATCAGAAGCAGAGGAAGAAGAACCGAAAAAACAAGATGATGCAGAAAAATCAGAACCTGAAGAAGGCGAAGTATCAGATTCTTCCAGTTCCGAGGAAGAATTTAATGATGGTTATGACGATCAGCTGATGGGAGATGAAGAGGATAGAGCTAGGCTAGCAGCTTTAACTGAAAAAGAACGTGAAACAGAAATTTTCAAAAGGATAGAACAAAGGGAAATGATGAAAACAAGGTAAAACATCTCATATTAATATATATCATTTAGCTTTAGTACTTTGTGGTAGATTTGTAGTTTAATTTAGTTTTGCATATCCTAAAACCCTTGCCCTAATTTTTCCAAATCCTTATTAAAGTTTCCAAAAAATTACACCATCTCGAATCATGAGTATCTGAACTAACTGTATACTTCTAGGTTCGAGATAGAGAAGAAATTGAGGCAAGCAAAAAAAGCTGAACGGGCAAAAGACAAACCATCAAAACTTAAGGAAAAAGATAAAGATAGAGAATTTGTAAGTAAGTTACAGAATGATTTTAGTTCAATTGATCACAAAGAAAGAAGCAAAGAGCGAAAGAAAAACATTGAAGAGAATAGAGGAAAAGCCGATAACAAGAGAGTAAACGCCATGGCAGAATTAAAAGCTAGAAGAGAAGGAAAAATAAAAAGGGAAGAAGCCGAAGAAGAAAGGAAAAAGAAAGAAGAACAAAAAAAGAAAGACGAAGAAGATGAAATTATGAGTAAGAAAAATGAAACAAAACTAAAGGCATCTGATATTTACTCCGACGATAGTGAATCAGATGGTGATAATGGTAAGTGCAAAACTCTGTATTCCCTTGTAGATTTATTTAACTTTTATATAATTTTCGTCAGAAGCCAAATCTTCACCTACTGCCCCGAAACCAACTGCCGAATCTGTAAGATCTAGGTCTCGCTCTAGATCCAGATCACGCTCCTCATCAAGTTCAAGCTCCAGTGATAACGAAGACGAAGAAGAACAGAAAAAAGCTGATTACTTGCCTTCCAGACTAGATCTCAACTTTGTACGATTATCCAGACACAAATTAGAAAGATTTGTCCACATGCCGTTCTTCGATCGAATAGCAAAAGGTTGTTTCGTAAGAGTCGGAATAGGTCAACACAACAACGCGCCCGTCTATAGGGTAGCGGAAGTTATAGGAGTATACGAAACTGCGAAAATTTACAATTTGGGTAACACTAAAACGAATAAAGTAAGTTTCGATTTAATTATCTCGATCAATATTTTAATTTGAATTTTTTAGGGCTTGAAAGTGAGACACGGTACACAAGAAAGGGTGTTTAGGTTGGAATTTATATCGAATCAAGAATTCACGGAACACGAATATCAAAAATGGTTGGATGCAACTAAGACGGCTGGACACGAAATGCCTTCTAAAAGTAAAATGGAACAAAAACAGATGGATATAAAGGAAGCTATTAGTTACGAATTTAATGAAAAGGATGTAGAAAGAATAGTAAGTAGAGGACAACCATTTTTGTGGGAGTTGTTAGGGGGAAAAGCGTTAAGACCCGGAACGTGCAACATAACCTAGCTTTTTCTGTTATTTGCGTTATTGTTGTTTATGTCAAAATTTTGTCAAGTTTATTACCAATATGGATTTAATATTAGGAGAATTAACGGATGATGAAGAATTTTTAGAGCCAATTGATCTGGTCGAAAATCATAGACTTCCTCAAACTTACCGAGAATTTGGAATCTGTACTCTTGCATTCTATCTCATTACGATACTTTTTAATTGTGGTCAGCAAAATATTTTCCTCTTTTATTGAAAAATTAGTTAATCTAGCAAACTTTCTCATTGTTTTGGAGCTTTTTTGTTGGTTTTTAGACATAACGTTAAACAATTTTCGTATTCGAGAGCAAAATTCAAAACATTCTGTCATTTTCTTCTTCTTTTTTCCAAAACCGCATAAAACCACAGAGTACACCCGTACTCTGTGATAAAACACCAAAAAGTGTCATCTGATATTAGGAACTTTACATTTCATGGTAGCTAACCCAAACTGCAGTAGGATTACGAATGATTAGACACTTTTAGCTGGTCATAAGTTTTTACACGTATCCGTATCCGTAATGGAGTTACGTTGACGTAAAGAAATTGTCAAGAAAGCCTTTTTAGCAGAAAACGTATCGCTTCGTTCTGTTTCTAATTGTATAACCTCAAAGTTTTTTTATTTTACCTTTTTATATTTCTGTAAAACGTAAAATGGGGGCGATATTAAATAATCCATTGCTGCTTGACTAGGAAGATGATGTAATATAGCACAAATAGCACGGAATACTGACTTTGGTCGGGATACGGATACGTTTAAGTATACGGAGTAGGGTACGTAACAATACGTTCAACGCATCGTATCGGCTGATACGTAACGGCCTACACATGGGCAGTTTGTTACGTATACGGATACGTGAGAAATTCAAGAAAAGCTAAAGCTAAAAGTCTCTAATAACTCGAATCAAGTAAGCCATTTTAAAACGATAATTGTTGCATTTTCTATACGGTTCGAGTTATCACACGTATCGAGTGAGATTACTTGAACCGAAGCTAATTGGAAAAAGAAGAATTCGATAGGTGGCGCTCTAAAATGTCAATGTCATCTTAGCAACGAGTAAAACAAATCAGTTGCCGTATAAGCCCTTTGATATTTAAGTGCTTTTATTTTGCTGTTTTAGTTATTTTCAGTGTGCGTATAGTAAAAATTTTGCTTTTTCTTTGATTTTGCTTTAGTATTTTGTGTTTTTAAACTAAATTTTGACTCCTAATATTTTTATTTTTGAAGTATTAGATATGGTTGATATTTGTGAAAAGTACAACAAGCGTTCAATTAACTGTTTACTTTTAGGTCTGATTTCGTGTTTTTATTTTATTTTTGATATAATTATATCTACAAAAGTTGCAGGGAAGGTAGGTTTGTATTGAGTAATATTTTAAATCTTTAATACCGACTTATTTTCTATTTGATCTGCAATGAAAACAAAAAATAGAATAACATAACCTCTTTCTTAATCTCTGATTATATAAGAATATTACCTCAGAAATGATGGCAGTTGAGTTAAATAGTTAAACACAGTTTTAAACTTGTCACTGACACAAAATTGAAAAAATAAAGTACGAATTTACGGTAATTACGTAGACTTGCATATAATACAAAAACAATGCGAAACGAATTATTTCAATCGTTGCGACAAATGCAATTTTCTCCGCCAGAGGTCTCATTGAATTCTACTTCGCCCAATACAACAGTTTCCTTTGAACGACGTTCACTGTTGACTGTCAGTTCATCTGAACTGTCTTTGATCTGAGATTGGTACAACCGTGCCTAAGACTTTGGTATTTTTTGTTGTTTAGATTCAAGAAAAATCTCGCTTCAAAGCAAATCCTTATAATTATGCCGTGAAGAAAACGCAACTAATGAAAGAAAGAGACGGAGCCCTAAGTAGAGGAGACGAAGATGTGGCAAGGGAGTTGGGTCAAAAATTGGCCGCTTTGGAAGAGAGAGCATCAGAATTAGACAAACTACGTACTTCGACTATTTCCAGTATTTCCTATATTAACGATAGGAACAGAAAAAAGAACGTGGAGGAAGCGGAGAAAGCCATTATGGCCGAAGTACGAGCTAACAAAGGAAAGAAGGTATTCGTAGGATCATTGTGATTTTTGAAAAATGTTTTTTTGAGTGTCTTTTGTGTTGTAGATTGAAGATCCGTTTACTAGACGATCAACAAAACCTAGAATGAACTTTAAATCTGGCGAAAAAGAAGCTCGAGAACTAAGAGAAGCTGAAATGGAAAAGGAAATTTTAGAACACAAACAGAAGGAAGTTGTACCTGTTGTAGATAAAAAAAAGTCTACTCAAATAGCTCAAGTTTCTCAAGACGACTTATTTTCCGCTCATGACTTTGATATTAAAATCGATCTAGAAGTGCCTCTTGCAGGTAAATTATAACAAATTTACTCATTTACAGTTTTAATAATTTCTTTTTTGTTTTAGCTACGCCTGTCAATGTAGTTCCTAAGACAGTAACAAAGGATTTAGCGCCTAAAAGGAGTTTGAACCTTCAGGATTACAAAAAGAAAAGGGGCCTTATATAGTATTTGTGTAATATTCCTACTTCGAACCTATTTAAAAAGCTCGCTAGCGTAGAACTAAATAAAAACGTATTAAAAAGTTTTGCGAGATCTTGTAATTCATAGTCTTATATATTTATTGTTAATTTTTGTCGTCTAGCAAGGTTTTTTGTTCTTTTTATGTAAGATTTGTACATAGTAGGTTTTATGACCGTGTAATTAAATTAAACGTAATTTTTTTTAATTTGATTTTTATTTTTTATCCTTTACCAAATTGTTTATCAATTAAAAGCATTTAGATTGAGTTAACAAGTAAGTATTGAGGAGCAACTGTACCTTAATATTGGAATCTATCATTGTTTGAGTAGTAAACATGGCTATACTTCTCCAAAACTCATAATGGCAAGCAAAACTTATAGTGTTGAATAGTGAGAAAGTAATAGGAAATTTCCTCTTAAAATTGGGTAAAATATGAAAACTACAACTCGTCTGTTTGACATTTTTCTAGGCAAATTATGAACCTTTTTGTGAAAAAAAAACTTCTTCGATCACTGTCATGGAATTGGATTTAACAGAAGAGTTCTAGAAACTATCAATCATTTTCTATTTACAGTTTAAAGCTTGTCAGTTTGGTCCATATTTAAATAAAAATGATAGGTTAGGTTTTTGTTCGCAGTGCTTGTCAGCTGTCAGTAACAAAAATAATTACAGTTTCCAGCCATTTTCAGCTACGGTTCGCCTTGACTACTGTCTAATAGATGGCGGTGTGAAACCCATGCGTACCAGCCTTGACTAGAAAAATATTCTAATTCATTTTTTTTATATTATAATTTAGAATTATTCGTTTCCAAAATTATTTAACGAATAAAAACAGTTTCTTAATGTAAATCACTCAACATTTACTTTGTTACAAAAAATCCGTTTAATTCGTGTCTTTGAACTTGAGTTTAATACGTATGTGACTCATTGGATTTCCATAATTTTTTTATCTATAAAAAATAAATTGTCGTTCATAGCCCTGAATAATTAGAATACTTCCTTATATGGTAAAGTCCGTTAGAATCAACATAAATGGTGAAGTTCTCCCCGAATTGTTTTATTATTGTTTGGATATGTATGTAAATTTTTCACTTGAATAGATAATGTAGATAAGGGAAAATATGCATCCCTTCTAAAGAAATCAATGAATTTAGAGGGCGGGGCGGCAACTTTTCAAGTCGTGGCAGCCATTTTGAATCGGCTCCTCTCTTTACCTTTTATGGGCATTTAAGCGAATCCAGCTTCTACATTGGTTGACATTCGCAAGATCATAATCTGAGACCCCTAATTATATTTATTTCGGTTACTATCGTTATAATACCTATTATCTGAATGAGAGCTTGAAATATGTAAAAACAGGCTTAGCATTTTATATTATAAGTAGTTGCGACAAAGTTTTAAATCACAGATTATAAAAGTTTAAAAATATAGTTACATTCAAAACTCGCGCAGTTCATAAGAGACGAAAAGTAGTTCGACTTTTAATTCGAAATAATTTGAAAGTTCTTTTGTTGTTATTGACAGGAATAAACGACAGTTGAAATTTTTGATAGTTTAAAACTAGAATTGACTTCCAGGAATTCCAGTGGGTTCTGGAAATAAGTTTGGTAATTTTTTAATTCGCGTAGTATTATTCTACTCGCGCAGGCGTATCACCAGCTGCCGGTAGGACAACGTCCCCAACAGATCTATCAAGACAGGCAGTCGATTTAATTCAGTGAATCTGTTTGTTCAGTTTTTCTAATTGTACAGTTTTTCGTATTAGGAACTAAATCAAATATGGTAAGTGAATTTATGATTTTATCAAGTGAATAGTGATATGTGCTTGGAAAACATTGGTTTTTGCGAAAAATCGGCAAGTTTATTTCTCTTAAGCCGGGCGGCCATATTTTATAGATTGGCATTAAATCTAGCCAAAATAGGATATACACAAAATACGTAAACGTTTACTAATATTTTTTCGAAAATACTATTTTTTTAAAATTATATAAAAAAAGTGCCAACAGTGCTAACGTTTTTGCTTCGGCAAATTTTAAAACCTCGCCCTTTAAGAAAAAAGGTTTATAGAAAAAAAAATTACATTCTAAAATACATACACTTGTAGGGATGACTCACTAAATAGGTATCTTCAAGGTTAGTAATTGCAGAATATTTATTTCTAGGTATTTCTCTTAAAAAGCGATCAAATAATTCGCATAGTGAGTCATACATTTATATGGAGTGACATTCGATATCTTTCTGCATTTTCAAACAAAATTCGCTTTATAACGACTTTTATTTATTTAAACATTTTATAAAATGCACATGTCTGGTACTATATAGCCATGCTTAATTATATCTCGAAAACCTATTTTTAGTCCATAGTTCTAATAACAAAAATAGGTGTAGGTATTATGACTCCATATGTGGTGAAATATGATTTATTTTTAAAAATTTTGAATAAATTCGTTCTGCAGCTGCTTCTATTAGACAACGTCACCACTTGAACGAGACTTATTATAAATATTAGAAATTATTAATGCCCTTATTAAATGTAGAAATAAATCTACAGCTGTAGTAAAATCCATTAAACCATGTACTTAAATTTGTAACGTATTATTTTAAAGTACCTACTAATGTTTTCTTTTACTTAATTCATAATATTTTCAAATTTTCGAGGTTATAACAACATATATTCACCTATACCTTGAAACTTTTTGTTTAAAAATGTGTTTCATGAGAGATGACTGAACAAAAAACATTATTTTTTATCAATAATTTGATTAATTCTGAAATTTCTTATCTTTATTCATGGTTTAATAAGAATGACTCAAAATACCCACATGAAATTGAAGGTTTCTTGCTACCTAATTGACTCATCATTTCAACAATTATTATTACCTAGTTGATTTTGTTTATTTCCTGTTAAATACAGGATGTGTGATAGGAAATAACTATGGATCTTATCGCTGGCCCTGATAAAAGCTATTGGTTATTAGAAGGAAAAACTAATAGTAAAATACATTTTATAGGTAGGTAGTCCTTTAAGATGAACTTTTTGTCAATATACAAGTGTATTTAAATCTCGTGGTAAGGTTTTACCCTGCTAGGTGCAATGGATACACCGATTTTCTTAATGTCTAGCTGTAGTTTATGAGTTAACATCTTTTCAAAGTTAGTTAGTCGAAGTTTCATATTATTATTCTAAAATATAGAAAACGATAAACATACTTGAAAGCATTGTTATTATTGGAGAAGTTCTATAGCTTTATACATTTTTAAATTATTTCAATTGCTATTGGCAAACACATATTTCAACAGAAAAATGTAACGAATATTTTTTTCCAGGCATCAGGAGTAACTGTAGCAGATGCTTGCAAAAAAGTGCACGAAGAAATCAAAAGGGACAAAAAACACCGATACGCCATCTTCTACATCAAAGACGGCAAACAGATCGACGTAGAACGCATAGGGGAGCGAAACGAAGACTACGAAGACTTCCTGACCCATCTTCAAGCCGGAGGCTCCGGTGAATGTCGTTACGGACTTTTCGACTTTGAATACATGCACCAGTGTCAAGGAACGTCCGAATCCACCAAGAAACAAAAATTATTCCTCATGTCATGGTGTCCTGACACTGCGACAGTAAAAAAGAAGATGGTATACGCTAGGTGAGTTCATATTATTGATCGTTGGCTATTTCCCAAAATGTTTATTGCAATTAATAATGTAGTGTTTGTTCATCGTTTAACAGGTGTGAATTTGAATTATTATTATTGTTGGCAGTAAGATATGAAATTTAACGATGTATATATAATTAGCATTGTTTATCTTTGAGGATGTGTAATGTTTTGACAACAATGTAATTTGAATTATGTTAATGATTGTTTCTATTTGTTTTGTTTCAGTTCCTTTGAATATCTTAAGAAAGCCTTGGTAATACAAAAATCTATCCAAGCGACAGACTTGTCGGAGGCTAGTATGTCGGCAGTAGAAGATAAACTGCGATCCACCGATCGCCAGTAGCGCCGTTTTATTTTTGTTTTCTTTTTTTTTGTATCTTCGACTGTCTACTACTCAACGCACCGACCTACCCAGGTGTATTATTTATATAAGTATTTGAATATTTAATAAAGCTTCCTTTATAAATTAAAAGTGTTTTTATTGTCCAAACCTGGGCTTCCCAGCTATTTAGTATTAACCCAATTGCAGCGCTACATACCGGGACAAATTCTGAATCTAAACCAACCAAATATTTACCTTTAGAGACATCAAATGATATCCTTGTGGTAATCCAAGGTCAGAACTCTAAGTTTTAAGCGTTGCGGGAGCTATTCGGGACAGTACACATCGCCACCTATCGGGACTAGTTGTGAATAAACAAAAGGGATTGATTGTTGAACAATTTCATGGAAATAATTGGTCGTTTGGAAATTTGGACCCCATTTTTGACGGTTATTGCATTTGGAAACAAAAATTCAAAATGTGTATAAAATATTTATTAAAAATCAAAAAGTACAATGTATAATTTGTATATTTGGACGGGTTTGAGATTCACATCAGTCGCCAATAATTGACTATCTATAAATTGCGACAGTAAGTATATCATAGGTTGTTGAAACAGTTTTGATTAAAAATTAAATATACAGGGTTTCACCCTGTATACCAAAATAAAATTACAAATTTAAAATGGGTAATAAGGCATTGGATAATTTAACAATAATATTGAAAAGGCACCCAGTATTCTCATTAAGACACTTTAAACCCACGTTAGAGAGCTCTCTAATCCCAAATTTGAACATCAAGAGCTATTTATACCCAAATTTGACTTTCGAGAGTTCTTTAAACCCAAATTTGACGCTCGAGAGCTCTTTAAACAAAAATTTGACGCTCGAGAGTTGTTTGAACGCAAATTTGAACATCATGAGCTCTTTAAACCGCGAATTTGATGCTCGAAAGTTCTTTAAACTCAAATTTGACTTTCGAGAGCTCTTTAAACAAAAATTTGATGCTCAAGAGTTCTTTAAAGGCAAATTAGAAAATCTAGAGTTCTTGTTAATCAAATTTGAGGCTATAGACTTTTTTAAAATCAAGTTTGACGCACGAGAGCTCTTTAAGCAAAAAATTGAGGCCGGAAGGCTCTTTAAACAAAAAATTGAGGCCCGAGATCTCTTTAAACCACGAATTCGACGCTCGAGAGTTCTTTAAAACCAAATTTGACTTTTGAGAGCTCTTTAAACAAAAATTTGACGCTCGAGAGTTCTTTAAACGCAAATTCGAACATCTAGAGTCCTTTATACTCAAATTTGAGGCTATAGACCTTTTAAAATCAAGTTAGGCGCACGAGAGCTCTTTAAACAAAAAATTGGTGCCCTAGAACTCTTTAAACCCCGAATTTGACGCTCGAGAATTCTTTAAACCCAAGTTTGACTTTCGAGAGCTCTTTAAACAAAAATTTGACGCTCGAGAGTTCTTTAAATGTAAAATCGAACATCTAGAGTTCTTTATAACCCAATTTGAGGCTGGAGAGTTTTTAAACCCAAGTATGACGCACGAGAGGTCTTTAAACAAAAAAATTGACGCCCAAGAGCTCTTTACACCACGAATTTGACGCTCGAGAGTTCTTTAAACCCAAATTTGATGCTCATAAGCTTTTTAAACAAAAATTAGACGTTTGAGAGTTCTTTAAACGCAAATTGGAAGAACAAGAGCTCTTTATACCCAAATTTTAGGCTCGAGAGTTCTTTAAACTCAAATTTTACGCTCGGGAGCTATTTAAACAAAAACTTAGGCCTGGGAGCTCTTTAAACCACGAATTTGACGCTCGAGAGTTTTTAAAACGGAAATTTGACCATCAATGGGTCTATATACCCAAATTTAACGCTCGCGAGTTCTTTGACCTCAAATTTGAGCCACAAGAGCTCTTAAAACCCAAAATTGACGCTCGCGAGCTCTTTGAACTCAAATTTGACGCTCGCGAGCTCCTTAAACACAAATTTGTAGTTAAAAAAAATTTGGACGGAAATATTTACATCACTTCGTTAAAATAATACTACAATAAGAGACTAAGTAAAAATATTGGAATGGCGAATGCAATAAGTGTTGCAGTTAAACCGGAACTGCCGGCGTTGCAGTCTACTATTCTTCTGGCTCGCATAAAATCTTTTCCTAAATATTGAGAATAGTGACGTTCATTTGGCGGAATGACCAAAAGTTGAGTGGTGGCATCTTGGAAGATCAAGTCGGAATACGGAGGCGGGGATGAAAACATACTGAAACTAATTGGGAGGAATATACATTATAAAATAAAAATAATTGATATCCTTATTCTACGACACTGTAAGGTTCTTTTGTTGTTATTTAACAGTCACTTACACAGAAGCCGCAACTTTTTTATTAAACAGCAGGTGCTGAAACTGTCAATTTATTATTTATGTGAAATGTAGACAACCAGCTTTACTTGTCGCACGTATTAGTGTTGCATAAGTTTATGTGAATTGAATTTGGATAAGTTTTTTTTGTGTATTTTCCTGTTTATTTTAAATGAAACTGATTACTTTGTTATTAAGTTCAGTGTAAGTTAATTCGACAGTTAAATTGAAGCCTAAGAATAAAGATGGCGCTTCTGTGTGAGTGGGAAACGTCAGAGTTAAAAAGCAGGTGCTGAAACTGTCAATTTATTGTTTATGTGAAATGTAGACAACCAACTTCACTTGTCGCACGTATTAATGTTGCATAAGT
>CAJUYH010001561.1:26421-37036 GCA_910591685.1 Galerucella tenella
CAAACATACATTTCAATGAATAATGACACTGCAATGTATGTTTGGTTGTCTACACCTCAGGTGAGATGTGCGTTGGGGTGCCTACAAAGAAATCGTTGATTATTGTAAATCGTGCATTAATAGGGCGTCATTAATGTATGATTTTGTCCAATTTTGAGAACGTTATTAGATATATTATATATAATTATGGAAGTGAAATATTTGCGGAGAGTGAAGGGTATAACACGAAGAAGTCGGATAAGAAACGAGCATGTGAGAAAGGAACTGGAAGTAGAACCAATACTCGAAGTATTAGATGAACAAAAGTTTGAATGGTTCGGACACTTAACAAAAATGAGCAACAGACCAGTCAGAGATGTGTGGGAAGCCATAGTAAATACAAAAAGGAAGAGAGGAACACCTAAGAAAACTTGGAACCAAGAAGATGCAGAAATACTGGAAAGAAGAAATGGACTAATTTCATCGACGAACAAAATATTCAGATATAGATACCTCTACCCTTACACCTTCGGGTATAAAACGGGGCAAACGATTTCTCCGTAGGCAACCCAACGCACATCTTACCTGAGGTGTAGGCAACCAAACATATATTTCAATGAATAATGACACTGAAATGTATGTTTAGTTGCCTACACCGCAGGTAAGATGTGCGTTGGGTTGCCTACAGAGAAATCGTTGATTAATGTAAATCGTGCATTAATGGAGGTAATTAATGTATGATTTTGTCTAATTTTATGAACGTTAATACACGTAAAATGTATATAAATTGTTTTGGTTTATTTACCCTCATTTTGACGCATTTATTTTTCTCAGCTTCTGAAGTAACACACAACGTCATCCTACCAACAGGACATGATCTAACTCCCATAATAATATCCAGTGATTCTCCTAAAAATGTCGTATACGTTTGCTCACTTTCTTTTACGGGAATTATTTCCCTTGTAGCATCCTAAAAAAAATAACCTTTAAATGCAGTTTTATCGATTAAAATTTAGAAATTTCTCACCTGAAATAATAAATTAAGATGTATGCCATATTTAGGGCTGGATTCGAACAAATCAAAAACTTCATAGTAAGTAACGTTATCAGATCGATTAAAACCTGATGGATTTTCATCGGGAGGTGCAGTGTTTGAAGTAAAAGGATTGTACGGGTTGTTTTCATTGGGATTACCGTAAGGATCGATATTCACCCCATACTGATCTCTGTTTATGCTGTAAGGATCCCGATTGAAAGGATCGTTGGGGTTTTGATTTTGAGTGTAGGGGTTATTTCCTTCGTTTCTTGTATAAGGGTTGTTATTATTTTGATTGTTATCATTATTTCTGGTGTACGGATTGTAATTTTGCCTTTTAAATCTGTTTGTGTTGTAATTTTGATCGTAAGGGTTTCTATTTGGATCATAAGCGTTTCTATTTTCATCGTAAGTATTCCTATTTTGATCGTATTGATTTTGATTGTTATTAAAATTGCTTTCAGTCAAATTTCTACTCGATCTCGGATATCTTTCAGCGAATTTTTGTAAAAATCTCTGTAATCTAGTTCTTTCTTCGTAAGAAACAGCTGATGATACTACTACAGCGTCCGATGGAACTTTGCCCCAATTACAAGAAAGATATTCGGCCAAAGGACGTCGACCGCCATCTTTACACAGTAGTTCAAAATTATTTACTTGTAACGAACCTGAAATTAAAAATTATTTAATTAAATAAAATTGTTAAGTATTGTAAGTCACTTACCAAATTCAAGTCCACCTAATAGTTCCTGTACGGTATTGTGTTTTAAAAAAGCAATTTCCCCGGCTTCTAGTAAGCATCTAAATGCTCCTTCGTAACCGGCATATGGATCGCTATCCGTACACCTTCCTCCTGGTATTTTACCAACACATATTTGACAAAGTTTATCCGAGTTATCTCCAATAGGGTTGAATTGATCGGTAAGGCAGTTAACAGCACATGAAGGCCCAAAAAAGTTTATGGCAGATTTTACATGGTTATTGCAATCTATGATGTCCATGCCACCTTCATTCATTAACTGTGCACAAAATTACAAACATTATTGAATAAAAATTTCAAATTATATATATTTTATCTTACAGTGTTTATGGGTAAAATCCAGCTAGCGAAAGTTTCAACGCCTGCAAAACAAGCTTTGGTGCCACGTAATTGATGTAAAGAATTTACGTAGCTCAAAGTGCCAGTTTTAACAACAGCAACTGCATAATAGTAATTAAATCCTCCCTCTAATCGCTCTTGTGCAATTGGTACCAAACTGTGGTATCTGTTATAAGCAGTATATTACTTTAATTACCATTTTTTTATTATATTTTAACATAAAAACTTACCTTCCACCTGTAAAAACTGCCCCAGCATCCAATGTAGTCATTGTGGCTTTTTCTTGATCCAATAATTCCATACATTGTTTTTTATTTGAGGCTTGAATGCATTCTATTTTGATTGTTTTGTAACCAACTTTAATTTGATCCCTTTCATTTGCCCATGCAAAGTTTTGACATTTTTGTTGTTCCTCAGGTGTAATTGTACACCAAATAATTTTATCTTCTTTGGATCGAGGTGTTTCTCGATCTAATGAGTTAATCTTCCAAAAATTTTGACCTACATGAAAGTACAAGCAAAAAAGTACTAAAAACAATTATTTTATATCATGTTACAAGGGCAACTTCAATAGTTTCAACTATTCATTTGTTTTAAAAGATTTGGTTCTTAGGTACGTTTCTAATTATTCAGCTTTTTTAATAAATCATTTCGAATGTTTTCGATTTTATTGAGGAAATTACAAATTCCCATTTGTTTGAAAATTATCCTACATAAAATATGCAAGGCTTGAGAATCTTTAATAAATTTTAAAGTAAATACTGGAAGAGTCATCAACCGCGCCCATTGTTGATCAGATTCATTAGTTTTGGGAAATAATAACAATACCATGTTTACGTACCTGTTATTTCTATAATTATATTAAAGATAAGGATGAATGAGATAAATACATTATTATTTAAGGTTTTAAAATTCATTTTATCTCTAAAATCAAGATAACCACATAACAACATTCATAACAAACACTTGCTGAAAGTATGTTGGTTAATTTTGTGGCCTCGATTTGAACAAATGTCAAAATAATCTTCTTTATTATAGTCTAGTTGGCACAAGCAACAAATCATTAACTGAACGTGCAAAAACAGTCTCAGATCACTTTCAATAACTATATATTTGTTTTTATGCGACAAAAATGTCACTGTTCAAGAATAGACTGGTACAGAAGTTGTGCCGCTTATTTTATGATTTGTTGCCTGTTTCCGATAGACACCAGTATCTCATACAGAAATAAAAAAAGAAGAAGCATATTTGACAAGTAATGTCATTGTAATGTTTTGTAAAAATTTGTTTTGCTTTTTTGCCTAAGATGAGCGGTTTAATTAAGATAATTTTAAAATGGAACGGAAAAGAGTTCGATGTTGAATCTTCTGAAGACGATACAGTATTGAACTTGAAGAAGTTGATAGAAAATGTAACTGGTGTTAAATGCGAAAGGCAAAAGTTATTGAATCTTAAACATAAAGGTACAACTGTGATCCTGTAAATTTGTATTATTAAATAGGTTTTAATTTTCTCAGGAAAGACTCCAGACGATGATTGTACTTTGGGCCAATTAAAATTAAAGCCCAATTTCAAACTTATGATGATGGGCTCTTTAGAAGAGGATATAGTGGAAGCAAACACAGCTCCTACAAATCTCCCAGAAGTAGTTAATGATTTAGATATAGAAGAAGAAGAAGTGGCTATAGAAAACCAAGATGTTTATCTCGCTAAAGTAGAAAAACGTATAAAAGAGTATAAGGTAAACATTTTAAATGATCTCAGGCCGGGTAAGAAGCTGTTAGTATTAGATATAGACTATACTCTTTTTGATCATCGATCTACCGCTCAAACAGGGGCAGAACTTATGAGGCCTTATTTACATGAATTTTTAACTAGTTCCTACGAAAATTATGATATTGTGATTTGGTCTGCTACTGGAATGAAATGGATCGAAGAAAAAATGAAATTATTAGGAGTCGTGAATAATCCTAATTATAAAATAGCATTTTACTTAGATTCTCTCGCAATGATCTCAGTACATATTCCCAAGTATGGAGTTGTAGATGTAAGTTAATACTTGAACTTTCATATCTATTGCTTGATTTAAAATTATTATTCTTTAGGTGAAACCTTTAGGAGTTATTTGGGGAAAATTTCCAGAGTTTTCATCGAAAAACACCATCATGTTTGATGATATTAGAAGAAACTTTATTATGAACCCGAAAAATGGACTGAGGATAAAACCGTTTAGAGAAGCCCATTTAAACAGGGGGAAAGATAAAGAACTGTTGAGTCTGGCGAAATATTTGAAAGATTTGGCTGAGAATTGTATTGATTTTGCTTCCGTAAATCATCGACATTGGGAAAAGTACAAACCAAAACATAGAAGGTAGTTTCATAATACTCGAAATAGATTTTTTTTGTTCTGCAATAATTTAAAAATAAATAGGTTTTGTTTGTTTATCGAGATAATAAAAATAACGTATAAAAGTTAAAAACTTTATTATTAAAATAGTTACAGCAGTGAATAAAAAATTTCTTGCTTACAATATAGAGATACAATATTTTATTGCTTAAACATACAATATGCGGGCAAATAATCCAAATTGCGCTCAAGGTAACAAATAGTTTAAGCAATAAAAGTTTGAAAAAAAAAACGTTAAAAATAAATAAAAAAAGTTGATTAATATACCATATATGGCAGTAAATTTTTGGTCAAATATCCAGGAGCTAGCAGATTAAAAAAGCTTTCTAAAAGCCTAATATATTTCAAGAGGGTGTTCAACTAAAACTAGTTTAACAAAAAATAATAAAAATTGTTGTTGATAATTTTTTTCAGATTGTTAATTCTAAGGGACATATTTAAACAAATTTATCCCAATTTAAACAAATTCTCAAAACCAGCCTTTTACAGTTTGAATATCCCATTTGTTACTTAATATACAGGGTCATAATTTGGAGTTGAACACCATAATTGACAAGTCAAATCCCATCTCTTAGGAAAGCGTCATCATCAATAAATCACTGTGTGCATTAATTTTTCTACTTCAATTTTCAATCCAATTTCTATAGTTTTTCTATCAATATGGTTAGAGAATATACTGGGTGTTTATTCCACCCTATTAGTTATGGCTCACTAAGCTTCACTACTTGATTTAATAGAGGAGGAGGAGCTCAGTATAAGGTCAGTGTGGCCAACAAAAAGTGGTTTTTTCTGACCAGAATGACAGTTAAGGTCTACCATTCAAAACATAAGATTTTTGCATGCTTTTTATCATTGCGACCATCTATATTGCTTTATTACAATAATGAATACACCCCCGAAGCGTATATATTGAAATTTAAAATGACTTTTTAGGTGAATACTCAACATACCGGTGGCATATAATTCTAGGAACTTTTGGCTAGTCACCATTTTATTTCTGTTATTCTGTCACTAGTTACGTCAAATGTCAGTTATATTTCTATTTGTTGATATTCGTTTAATTGTGTATGTCCATTTTCGATTAGATTTTTGTAGCATATCTAGTTAGTTGTATATTTATTCTTCCAATGACATCTGACATAACTAGTGACAGATAACAGAAATGAAATGGTGACTTGTCAAAAGTTCCTAGAATTATAGGCCTCCGATATGTTGAGTATTCAGCTAAAAAGTCATTTTAAATTTCAAGATATACGCTTCGGGGGTATATTAATTATTTTAATAAAGCAATATAGACGTTCGCAATGATAAATAACATGAAAAAATCTCATGTTTTGAATGGTAGACCTTAACTGTCATTCTTGTCAGAAAAAACACTTTTTGTTGGCCACACTGACCTTGGACGCGTTTAATTGACATTTAAAGAGTATTACGAGCTTTTATCTGGTTCGGAGCAGAAAAAGTGTCTAAGTAGATGAGGTAAAGTGGTAATTTTATCCAAAAACGATATTAAATTTAGTCCTGAGATATTTGAAAGCGTTTTTTTGACAAAACAGCAAATTAAATTCCTAAATTATTCGTTTTTAACGCTAAAAATTGTTTAAAGTAAATTTAATTTGCTGTTATAAGATGCACATTTAGTTATTATTATAATTACCTAAAAAGTCTTAAAAATAAAATGAATCGTTGATTGGTTTATGAATTAAAATTATATAAATGCGAATTTATATAATTTAATTTTATTCACTATACAAAACTCGACTTAAATGACCATAAATTAACTTAAAATGTAAAAAAAATAACATAAGAATGGTTTGTATAGTAAAAAAATCTTAGTAATCACAACAAAAAATCATATACAGTGTGTTTACTCAAGTTAGCAGTGTAATATATGAAATAAAATTCATATTTTCTAATATACCTCGTATACGACTTGGAAATTTCGTTATTTGTTGTTTGCATTTTAGGTTTTAGATAACGCTGAAAGTTTTATGAAGAATAAGTTTTTTTCGTAAAATTAATATTAAAGAAGTTCCCTTTTTAAGCGGTTCAAGTGGACACACTGTATATTGAATAATAAAATAGGAAAATACGATTAATATAAAATTTTAACGTAATGTTATAAACAATATAAGAATAATACCAACAAATTCGTTATATATACAGCTTGTAAAATGCTGCGAAAACATATGTACAGAAAGTTAAATACATAAACTAGAAATGATATAAAAAAAATTGTTTATTAAAATTTTTTTCTCTTCAAGTTGAAATGATTTAAAAAAAATGTTTCATCATGCACTTTGTTTTGTATGAAATGCCGGGTGTCCCAATATATTTTCATTTCAAGAGCTTTTAACTATTAAATGAATTGAAATTATTTTACAATGCTTTGTTTGGATGTTACAACCTGTATATTTTCTGAGCCAATTATTTTTGTTAATTGGCTTTGCTATCTTCAGTAAATATACAGGGTGGTACATATAAAAAAGCAATCGGAATTTGAAAGAAAAAAAAAACTATATTTTGCTCTTTTTGTAAAAGTAGGAATTAATAGAATCAATATTAGTTAAATATCATTATTTAAGTTACAATTAACAAATAATCCTGCAGAAAATAAATTCAAAAGGACGTTCTGTGTATTTGAAACTTATCACTGTACTTTACGAATAAGATGATCTAAAATTTAAATGGCAAGATATTACATACGACTTTATGTAAAGTTTACGGATATTTGTGATATATATATATATTTTTTTTAATAAAAATATTGAAGTGTAATCGGATATTTGAATCTGTTATACAGGTTGCGTGAAAGTTTAATCGTTCATACGATTTACACAAGTACGACAAGGATAATATGAGAAAAACTACTTGAAAGAGAGAGAAGAATGATTGTGGGCAGTTACGATGGGCGTATTTAGTTCTAGAGGCTGGAAGAATGTTCATCACCCCCCCTATATTTTGATATAAATGATAACAGAGTGAGTAAAATGGGTTATACTTTGATATAGAAGATGATAGAGTGAATAAAATGGGTTTTACTTTGATATAAAAGATAATAGAATGAGTAGAATGGGTTATATTTTCATATAAATGATAAAATAGTAAGTAAAATGGGTTATACGTTGATATAAAAGATAATAGAGTGAATAAAATGGGTTAAACTTTGATATGAAAGATAATAGAATGGGTTATATTTCAATATAAATGATAAAATAGTAAGTAAAATGGGTTATATTTTGATATAAAAGATAATAGAGTCAATAAAATGGGTTATACTTTGATATGAAACATAATAGAATGGGTTATATTTCAATATAAATGATAAAATAGTAAGTAACATGGGTTATATTTTGATATAAAAGATAGTAGAATGTGCAAAATGGGTTAATTTTAGGTATAACAGATAATAGAGTTAGTAAAATGGGTTATACTTTGATATAATGGATAATAGAGTGAGTAAAATGGGTTATTTTTGATATAAAGGATAACAGAGTGGGTAAAGTGGGTTATTTTTTTATAATTAATCTGCGCTTCTGGCAACAGCGGTTAAAATAGGGGGGCGATGAACATTCTTCCAGCCTCTGGAACTAAATACGCCCACCGTAACTGCCCACAATCATTCTTCTCTCTCTTTCAAGTAGTTTTTCTCATATTTTCCTTGTCATACTTGTGTAAATAGTATGAGCGATTAAACTTTTACGCAATCTGTATATTTACTTTGAGTGGTAACTAATCGGATGTCATTTTTATCCACAAAAATTGTTAAAGCGATATTTACACTTTGCGTAATATCATTTGGATAATTCTAATCACTGGTAGTGATGGTGACTAGTCTTCGATGTCTCAATTGAGAATTATTTAATATCAATTTTAAAGTTTTCTTAAAAAAAATATCTGGTACTTTAGGTATATGAGTTTAAAAAATTAACAATTTTTACAAATTTAACAGTTTGCATCTTGTTACGACAATAGGCGTGCGTAGACTTTTCATTAGGGGGGGCCAAATATCAAATCGGAGTCTTTTGATGAAAAAATAAAGAGCCGTGCCCGCCGAAACATTGCTTTTGCACATTGCCACCCTCCAATTTCTCGCAATTTATTTTACTGCTTCCTCGTATCACTGAAAGAACGTTAAATTTAAAAAATTATAAAATGTTTTTACTAGATTGGCCATGGCCCTCACTGTATGCACGCCTATGGTTACGACAGTGGCGGAGTATGTAGAGGTGTGCTAGTGCTAGGGCAACGTATGTACTTGAGAAGTTTTGATTGCAGCGTTGGGGTGGCTTTAAGTTACTTTAATTCCTTGTTCGGTGAAGCTGACGAAGCGCTACTGAGTTTTAAGTTATTTTCAATACCTACTTTACGGTATTTCCAACAAAATTGAATGTTTTGGTGTATAAAATGAACATAAAACAGAGTTTAAAGCTTGCAGCTAACAAATATATGTCAAATTAAAAATTAGTGTAAACTTTTGCAAAGTGTTTTCTATATCAAAATGTTAAATGCGGATTATAGACACTTTTTTTCACGAATACATCATCAACCATAAAATAAAGTATGTACCTAATTTATAAAAAAGAAATTTTACTTCGTAAACGTACCAAAGTGGGCTAGGAAACGGTATTTTTGTTATTTTTTGGTTGAAGATACAAAATAAAGAAGCGATTATCTTGAAAATGAACCTAAAATTGAGCTACACTTCAATTTTATGGTTTAGGACTAAATATCCTGCCGAAAAAAAACCCATCCCGTACCAAAAATATCTCTTCACATTTAACCTTAGAAAGTATTGGATGGGAGGGATGAATGCATTGTAATGCACATCAAGTTATTCAAGAAGGGGAAGGGAATATAATAGTTGGATTCACCCATCTTAAACCAAGTAATAGACTTGTATCTTGGCTCAGATATATTTTCAGTTGAGGATATTATTGAACAGGATTTTATTGGCTGGGGATATTTTTGGACAGCATATTTATAGTCGTGCAACTCAATTTTAAGCACAATAAAATAAATAAAAAAACATTTTCCGCTTCTGAAAGCAACAATAAATTTCAATAATTAACCCGACTTGATAGTTTTGAGTTTTTACTGTTTTTTTTATTTTTACCTCTTTTAATTAAATTATATAAATTCGGGTAAGGATCCTATACCACCTGCCAGTTCGTAAACTTTCTTCGCTACTTCATTGGACAGTTTATCTACTTGTTCTTTAGTCGCCGCTTCTGCGTATACGCGAACTATGTCTTCGGTTCCGGAAGGTCTAACGAATGATCTTCCTTTCGAATATTTAGATACGATCGAGTTGATTTCGTCTTGGAGACCGTTCGGCGTTACACAAATCCGTTCGGCGTCGGTTGTTGTGATCACGTTTCTGTCCTAAGATAATATAAAGTGAGTATGGGTTAGATTTTAATATAAAAGATAATAGAGTGAGAGAAATGGGTTATATTTAGATATAAAAGATAATAGAGTGAGAGAAATGGGTTATATTTAGATATAAAAGATAATAGAGTTAGTAAAATGGGTTATACTTTGAATATAAAAGATAATAGGGTGAGTAAAATGGGTTATGCTTTGATATAAAGGATAATAGATAGAGTAAAATGGGTTATACTTTGATATAAAAGATAATAGAGTGAGAAATAAGGGTTATTTTTAGATATCAAAGATAATAGAGTAAGTTGAATTTGTTATATTTTGATATAAAGGATAATATATTAAGTAATTAAGTAAATTGGATTATACTTTGATATAAAAAATAATGGTGTGAGTAAAATGGGTTATATTTTGATATAAAAAGTGAGTAGAATGGGTTATTTTTAGATATAAAAGATAATAGAGTGAGTTAAATTCGTTATATTTTGATATAAAGGTAAAAGTAAAATGGGTTATACTTTGATGTAAAAGATAATAGATTGAGTAAAATGGGTTATATTTAGATATAGAAGATATTAAAGTGAGTAAAATGGGTTATTTTTGGATATAAAAGATAATATAGTGAGTAAAATGGGTTATACGTTGATATAAAAGATAATAACGTGAGTAAAATGTGTTACACTTTGATATAAAGGATAATAGAGTGAGT